>JAOTRJ010000019.1:18081031-18091518 GCA_028564905.1 Leptodoras praelongus
GTGCTCTTACCCTGCTAATTGAACCTTCACACTCTGCTCTTACTGGTGCAATGTGCAATTAATGAAGATTGGCCACTCATTTCTTTAGTATCATGTTACACAGGGATTTATATGATGGGCAGTGCACAGAAACGGGTTTTAAACATGTAATTGTTGATATAGTAAAGTTTTCTGTGAGAGGATGTTTATTTAGCAATTTTGGAAATTTACTCAGTTTTCGTGGAAAAGTCTTCAGGACAGACAGCCGCTAACATGCCAAGCTGGGTGGAAAGGGTAGTGTAAGTGTTTATAGCTGCTTTACTGTGAGATATAACAGGCACTACCTTTGCTTGCGGACTTTCCACAACATTAAATGTAACTATAAACAAATAAAAAGTACAATGTGCCATTCTTTAATGAATAATAAAATTGTAATCATTGGCTTATTGCTGTGAGACAGTTAAATCCTTCAGAATGTGGTGGTGTAGGAAAATAATCAACTTCAGGGTTAAATGCATCACAACATGATTATTTTCCTATAATTGCACGTCTGTTGTAGTTTATTCCTTATATAACTGTGACAAACCTACGCAATCTATCTGGGATATACAAGAATCTCAGGATAGTCACATGGTTATGATGGCAGATTGTCTTGTCAAAGTTAGTTTCCAGAATATCATCTGATGGAAAGGTAAAAGAACCAAACAGGCAAACATTGAACAGTGTGCAGATAGTTGGAGATTTTTTCTGCAGAATAAATTCATGCCATTCAGCTGACCATAAAACCTAATGCAGCCTCATATCAAAGAGGACATTCAGCAAGTTTGAAGCATTTTGCTTAAGTACACATGGAGTGCACTGCTTTAGAAGCTTGTGCACACATTAAAGAGGGGAAAGGAGTTCATATCTTTCTCTCTTTTTTTTTTTCTTTTTTAAGAATTTCTGACACCATTTATAGCTGTATACTTAATTTGTGTAAATGAATCCTTCATATGTCTGGATAAAATCATCATATTGAAAAATAAATCTCATCTGTTAAAAAAAAAAACGAATGAAGCCATTTGGGGTAGCAGACTTATGAATCAGATTTTTGTCTCCCAGTTAAAAACAACCATCTCAGCTCCTGCTGGATGAGGATAAGAGCTTCCATGAAGTACTGTGTTTAGAACCGCACTGCTCGAGAGCCTGAGAGACAGAAAAAGAAACGGAGAAAGAAAGAGAAAGACCAAGCACTTTGCCAGGAAATTGAAAATGCCGCGTGGGAGACGAGAGGCCACAATTGACTCCGACACACTCCGCTCGGCCCTCGGTTCAGCAAGAAGCTCTCTGACCTAAATTCACTTTACCTCATCCACATAGCCATTTGTTTAGCCTTCTGGGTAAACACTTAGAGAAATGTGAGTCAGAAATAAAAAATAGTACATCTCTGCGTACATCATATTTCAGAGGCACAGATAGCTAGTGCCCTCTAGTGGCAGTGGCAGTCTTCTGGGTCTGCTTCCGTCTTTCTGTTGGGAATACTTCACGGTGGTTTCTCTTAAACCTTACTTGAATGTCGTTTCTGGTTAGTAAATCCACAGTGTGTACATCTGGACTGCTTTGACGTCATCGTGAAACACTGCTGCAGAAGACAGTTGAGGGAGGCTGGTGTCTGAAACATCAGTTTGAAGTTGCTGAATGATTGGCATGGAAATGTTACTGTGTATGTGTGTGTGTACAAACCTTTAGCACCAACATTAAAGAGTGAAGAAACACTTCAGGTGACTCTGACAGTTCATCATTTGACACTGATAACTTACCCGTTTCACTCGGCCTTTCTCTCTCAGTGTCTCCCTGACTACGGAACTGGGGCAATACTTTATTCCTTGTCCAGGATTTGTGGACGGGATATGGACATTGTTGATACACAGGAGTTGCTGCAGGAGAAAGAGTGCTGATTTACATTATGCTACTGGAAGGCAGGGAAGAAATTAAGACATGGTGGCTTTAATCAGAGGACCTGAAACCCCTTGTTCTTATTTTGTATATCTTCTAGCCGTCAGTGCTTTAAGAGCAAGCTTTGAATGTTCTGAGAACAGTGTCTGGATCCCCAGAGTGCTGCCTCCTTCTCTAGACTTTTTCTGTTCATCTCTGGCATCTGATTGTATGAAAACCTGCAGCTCTGATTTGGCAGCATACTGAAGCTATGTCGTATGTGACAGTGCCATTTGTACCATGCCAGACAGAACAAGTGCCACTTCCTGGTTCTGTGCCAGCAGAGACTTTACAGGTCTACCGAACCTAGAAGAGAGAGCTCCAGGAACTGTACGCACAAATCTCTCACAGAGCGAAGCGACTTTGATCCTTTGATGATTTGTCATTGTTTGCTGTAATTGTGAGGCTGGTCAGAAGAGAAAATGGATTGTTGCGCATTAAATATGACCATAACAAATCCGCAGCTCGAGGCAGGCAATAATAAGAGTGATGCAGAGGAAAAGAGAAGTCACAAGTGGGCACGGTGCCCAGCGCTCATGGCCGAGGAAAAGGCCACAGTCATCAGAAAGGTGACATATTTACTGTCCTGCCTCCAGCGGAAGGAGGGGGTGAGTGAAAGATTACTTTGTTTACGACTGAGAGAGCAGCTAATCAGACTGGCTGCTAGTCTTGCTTTCATTTATGAGACGTACTCCATATCAGGCTCTCGGAGACGTAGACTAAGTGATAAGATGATCTCCATTAAAGGGGCTAGGGCACTGGCCTCTGTTGTGCATGTTTCTGTCAGAGAACAATGAGCTGTGCATGTTGTGTCATTCATCTGACTGTTTGCATATGGACTGCAAGCCTAATATTGTACTGTGTACTCATCGGCATCCTCAAGTTTTACCTCAGGTTTTCAGCATTAGGTACATAGGTTTTGCTGTGTAAGACAGCTTCTGACAGTTTGCTTCCTTGCCGGGACAGAAATTCAGAGCACATGTGATGTACGCTGGTTGCTTACTACATTCAGCACTTGACCAGGTCATGATTTTTAAAGTTCTTAATGGTTTAAAGGCTGGCGTATAAGCACCTAACCCAGTGAAGGGAAAATGGGAAACCCTCTTCCCTCTCATACACAAGCTTACAGACATGCATCGTTAGCCAGTGTCATTGTGATTGACGAATGAGAGAGAGTATGACATCCTTCTTATTCAAAGAGCACTACCAGTTTTGTTCCCTTGGATCCCGGCCACTGAATGGCTGTGGCTTCTTCAGGAACCAAACTCATGATCTCCTCATGCTTTTCTGTTGTGAGCTGCTGTTTTTAAAAGGAAATATAACAGTTTAGCCTAGAGTGTTAATAGAGCTTTACTTTATTCTTCCTAGATAAATCAGAAAATGGAGATGAATGAACTAATGAATGAATGAATGAATATTGTTTGGTATTTTATAGCTTTATATTTATATCATTAATGATTTTTTTCATGAATATACTTTATCCTAAATTTTATTCAATCTCTCAAATGTAAATATTACATTAATAAAATAATAAAAAAAATTATTATTATTGTTGTTGTTGTTGTTGCCGCTATTGTTATAGCCAATAATAATAGTAATAATAATAATAATAATAATCTCTCTTAAATATGCACACACCCCATTTACACAATAAAAGCATCCTCCTGCTCCACTCTCCTGCTGCTCACTTGCGTATCAATAGGTTGCACTTTGCTTTCATATGTTCATGCAGCTCTTTTTCTAATCTTAAGTGCTCTCACGTAAGACACCTGATTATAACACAGCCATGTTTAAGACCTATGTAGCTCCACTACCGTAGGGTAGCTTGTGAAAGTTCTTGTATTCACACTCCAATATTTTCCATGGTTATTTAAGCAGACAGATTGGAGTCAGAGTAATGTTTAGTAATATGTACTGTCTGTATGTGTAAAAAGTGTAAAAACGATACTTTTTCATTTTCATCTAGAATGTTTTTTGTGTGTATGTGTGTTCTCAGAACACCTTGGAGACCTGTAACATCTGCAGTAAGCCCATCATGGAGCGGATCCTGCGAGCGACGGGTAAAGCTTACCACCCACACTGCTTTACCTGCGTGATGTGTCACCGCAGCCTGGATGGCATCCCTTTCACCGTGGACGCCTCCAACCAAATCCACTGCATCGAGGACTTCCACAAGTAATGCTACAACACTACATACATACACACGCATCCCAATCAAATTTCTCATGTGTCCTCAGTGCAAAAACATTTTTTTGCTAAATAGCAGAGATGCTTGCTTTTTCAAAAAGGTGCTTTTTTTTCTATGGCCAGTCCAGCTGTCCTGATTGCATAGAATGAAAAATATGGTCAGGTCGAAAGCCGAGGTTTAATTTAACCCTGTGTAACACACCACAGAGTTCCTTAAAAGAGACAATTGACAAGATTTCTACGTGGTAGAGGAAAAAGTTACCTGTTGTGGAACTGAAAAGTTTCACACAGAAGCCGTTAGGTGTGTGAACAGAAATGCCTTTGTGTCGAGGAAAAGCCAGGTTTTAGCATTGTTCTTGTGGTTCCTCTCGTTCCCCGTACACTCCACTTCCTACTAAATTCAGTGACGAAGGTCCATCACCTGGCTGGACTGAAAAGCCAAGTTTTGTCTTCACATCCTCACCAGCCTCTCCTCCCACATCTCTGTTCCTTTTCTTGTACATTTTCCCCTGAGTGTGCTAGACAGAATGGTATTCAAACCAGCGGCTTAAAGTGCGAGAGAATTAAAAGCCACAGAGGTTTGTTTGAATTCGGATCACATGGTTCTGCAGAAACAGGAAAACAGCGAGCAGAAAGAGTGGTGAGAGCAGAGAATATCTGAGGTAATGCTCTCCAATATAATTCTCTGGAAGTAGTTCTGTCTTTCTGATTAGTTAAAGCACCAGTGCAGATATTACTCCAGCTGCATTTTAATATATAGGGCTTTACAGTAAGTACAGATGTATTTTAGTGGTATAATGTTTGCAAATGGGTTTTTTTTTGCCCCAGCTGCTATTTTAATGATGAGAAATTTGAGGTTGGTGCCATTTTGGTGAAAAATTGCAAATGTGAGCACATTTGTCATCCCACGTTGACATAAAATATTTTCAATAACTATTAAATACATTTGCATGGCTGAATTATTATGTAGTCAACAAATAGAGATGACAAACTCAGGATATCGACTGAACATCACCTGGGAATATGACAGAATATACAAAACCGGTCAATAGTTTGGACACACCTCAAATTCAGTGGTTTTTCATTATTTAAAACGTTCTACATTGTAGTTTAATACTTAAGTCATCCAAACTATGAAGAAATACATATTGAATTATTTAGTAAACGAAAAAGTGTTAAACAAACCATAACATGCTTTATATTTTAGATTCTTCAAATTAGGCACCTCTTGCTCTTACATCTTGGCATTTTCTCAGACAGATTTATGAGGTAGTCACCTGGAATGGCTTTCAGTTAACAGCTGGGCCTTGTCAAGAGTTCATTTCTTGAATTTCTTACCCTCTTCATGTGTTTGAGACACCAGTTGTGTTGTGAAGAGGTAGAGTTGGTATCCAGTGAATTTGAGTAATGTTCTAATCCATATTATGGCAAGAACGACTCAACTAAGTAAAGAAAAACGACAGTCCATCATTACTGTAAGAAATGAAGGTCAGTCAGTTGAGATGGTTGGGAATGAGTTGGAGCGCAGAGTGAAGGCAAAGCAGCCAACAAGGGTTCAGCACCCCTGGGGACTCCTTCAAGACAGTTGGAAACCATTTCAGGTGATAACCTCATGACACTGACTGAGAGAATGCCAAGCAAAGCTGTAATCAAAGCAAAAGGTACCTACTTCAGTTCTAAAATCTGAAACATCTTTTGGTTTGTTTAACACTTTTAAGTTTACTACTGATTCCTTATGTGTTCCTTCATAGTCTGGGTGACTTCAGAATTAATTTACAATGTAGGAAAAAAAAAGACAAACATTGAATGAGATGGTGTGTCCAAACGTTTGACTGGTACTGTATCTAATAGTGTCTTTATAATGTCTAGTAAGTCTATGTCTAATTAAATACCATTAGCTACTATACTTATTTATAGAGAAAAGACATTAGACTATGAACAAACCCCATATCCAGACTGTTGAGCAGCTCGAATCACTACACAGCAAGAACAGGCAAAAATTCCACTTTCAAGACACCAACAATTAGTATCATCAATTCCCAAATGATTAAATAATATAATTAAAAGAAAAGGTGATGTGACCCAGTGGTGCACATGCCCCTGTCCTGAATTTTTTGAATGTGTTGCAGGCATCAACTTTTAAATTGGTTTATATTTAACAAATAGAATTAAGTCGGTCATTGAAAACACTGAAAATCTTGTTTTTGAACTCTTGTCTGTTAAATAAACATTCAAGTGAATTAAGAAATTACAGATTTCAGTTTTTATTGTATTTTATATTTGTCCCAACTTTTCTGGAAATGGGGTTTTTAATAGCTGTGTTCTGTAATGAGCACACAGAGCAGGCAAAAAGATTTTTACACCTTTTATAAAGGCCTGCCAGGTAGCCAATGATATCTGCCTTTATTAATCTTTTTTCCCCTCAATTTTCTCCCTAATTTAGTCATCTCCAATTCCCACCCATCAGTACTTCCTTCATTGAGCTGCCAGTCAGGGAGGGCGAAGCCATCGCATGTTTCCCCCGAAAAACGCAAACCGCTGCCTCTTTTCGATCTGCTGCTCGTGCAACGTCCGGGAGCGGTGTAACGGCCTCAGAGGAAAGCGCTCTCGTCCACCTTTTGTATGCATGAGCTCACAGTCCCCCGGTGACTAGACAGCGTCGCTCTGATTGACATGGGAGCGAGCATATGCTGCCCCTCCCACCCTGACTGCACGGCCACTCTTGCTCTCTGGGCTCCCGGCTACGGTGCCTTTATAATTCCATAGAACTTTTTCCATTTTAGAACTTTTGACAGTAAACAATAATCACAGTAAACAACATAACAAGTACAAGTGTGCTCCACTTGACATCCCCTAATGACACCTTTTAATAATGCATCCACTCAGCACCCAGAACAGCACTCCTTTTTTCACAGTTCTGACATCTTAAACCAGGATATTCCTGTCCCATTTCATATCATGATTTATTTTAACACTTGTATTATGATAATGAAAATAGGACCCATATTTTGCTGTGTGTTTGTGTTGGATTGGATAGAGTTTGAATCCTTTCTTATCTGTGTCCCCCTGCAGGAAGTTTGCCCCTCGTTGCTCTGTGTGTAAAGAGCCCATAATGCCGGCTCCTGGCCAGGAGGAGACGGTGCGCATTGTAGCCCTGGACCGGGATTTCCATGTGCAGTGTTACCGCTGTGAGGTGTGTGTGTGTGTGTGTGTGTGTGTGTGTGAGAGAGAGAGAGAGAGAGAGAAAATGTGTGTATGTTCAGAAATATCTGATGCCACATTGCATTTTAAGTGATACTGTGTGTGTGTGTGTGTGTGTGTGTGTGTGTGTGTGTGTGTGTCTGTACGTGTGTGTGTGTGTTCTACAGGATTGTGGCTGTCTGCTCTCTGAGGGTGATAATCAGGGCTGTTATCCACTGGATGGTCATGTTCTGTGCAAGAACTGTAACACCAGCCGCATACAGGCCCTCACTGCCAAGGCCACCACCGACCTCTGAGTCTGTTCTGTTCACACACATGCGCCCACACACACACACACACACACACACACACATTCATATAGTCCCAACTCATGATACATTGCGGATGCATCTAGAAATATCCTCATGCTTAAAACTTGCGTGTACACACACACACACACACACACACACACACACACACACACACACACAAACACAAACAAGCAGTTCTAATGATCACATTGTACAAATTTGCTGCAGTCAGGCTAAACTTTGCATCTTGTTCATACACTGCAAAAAAGCAAGCATTTAGCATTTAATAAAACTTTAAAGGTACCATGAGTAGAATGATCCAGAAGGACTTGAGAAAGGATTACATAAGGATAGTTGTGATGATGAATTGTACAATTTCTTTGTGTAGTTTCCATAAGGCCAGTGGTCAAAGAGCAAAACATGACAGGGACAAATGCATAGTAAATAACATGTAGTTTATATGACATAAATCCAGCTCGGTCCGTCCATGATGATCTTAAACATTATCCATCGTCCTAATCCTATACATGCTGTGTCTTTAGGTGTCAAAGCAGCGCCATAATCCACTTTTTCAAGACGATTTTCTGACAATCAGTGGCCTTGCTTTCATTATTCACAGTATACTCGTGCTGTAATGTATGTATGTATACTTTTGACTCGCAAAAGCATAATACACATGGGCCACGCATGTGCACGTTTGAACACACAAACGCACACCTAAGGGCGGGAAAATGCTCTTATTTCTTCAGATGGCCTTAAATATAATAAAGGGCTTTTCCTAGGTTATTATTTGGGTGAGTAATATGCGAACAGTGTAGTTTAAACGTGTACAAGATATTAATGCTCTACGTAGTTCCGGGTGTTCAGAGGAGGTGAGGTTGAATTGTAGTTGCACAGTTGTTACACAATATCAGTGCATGACAAGACGAATATATCGATCATGCGAGACCCGGTTTCAAACGACTCCCTACCGGAGTGACGTTTACATTCTTTGACGACGTGTGTATATATTTACATACTTATGCAGTTCATAGAGAGGTTTATTATATGGAATAGGACTGTGAACCCAAACAGAAAACATATAACCAAAGTCTGTGTAATGCTGCAGTGCACTGCTGCTTCCTCTTCCTATTATTCAGTATACTGCTTTTCACGTAGCACAATTATAGTATTTATGTGCGTATCATGAAAGAAGGCGTATAAGACAATAGTTGGCTGTTGTGGATTTTTCGGTATCTTTCGGAGAGAACTAAGGCAGTATAAAGTGCCTTTTTTGTTAGTACAGTCTACGGAATGAGAAACACTGAAACGAACGGTGGTCAATGATGGTGTGACAATCAAACGCAAGGGTTAAAATGATTAAAAAAGAAATCAACCTTAGACAATTATAACCAGCGTAGTTTAAAAAAGAAAGAAAGAATATCATGTACGCTGTCATAAACAGCACTAAGAGCATTATTTCTAATATGGTGAAATGTAAGTTGTGAAATATAGTATTAGACCTAATTAGCAAAGAAAGTATTATAATGATTAGGGGGGGAAACGTAGTGTGATAGGATTTATTTCTTAGCTTTGTAAAAGAATAATAACAATATGCAATTTCCTTTTCATTATTGCAGTGACACTTTATATAAAATAATATGCAGACCTTAACTTTTTTTACTCTTCAGGAAATATTTGAATTGTTATTAAGCAATAAGTTTTCCACAGCACACCTCTCCTGCCTGTGCGCTTTTTCTGGTCAGTTTCATCATCCTGCTCTTAAGGTGTTAAAACAGAGAGATGTGGGGTTTTTTTCTTAGCAAAGGCACAGGTGTTCTCAAGTTTTCTGTTCTTGCGCTCTTTTGCTAATATATATATATAAATACTGCTTACACGCTTTTACTGTTTCTTTATTTTTTTTTTAAACTACTTTGCTTCATTAGTGAGGAAAAAAAACAAGGGATTTTAAGGATATAAAAACATTAAGCATGTAATTGAATATTAGGGTAAAATGTACCGTGTTGCTCAGGGTGGCCTCGGATGAGTTTGTTCAGTCAGGTATTTCTAGAATGGACCATCAATTTATAACTTCAAAGTCCGGAATTTTCTTCCAATTTATATTTTGTTAAGGAGTCTAGCTAGTGTGATTGGGGTTACTTTTAAGGCGGATATAACAGGACAAAAAAAAAGCAAATTTGTTATTATGTTATTATATTCTTCAACAAGTCGCTCAATTAGAAATCTTCATCTGTGTTTTATGTTAGTTTGGATTTCATTTGTATTTGCAAGTACTCATTCCCACACTGTCCCTGTATTATTTCCTCTAGCATTAATAAACCTTTTTGCATAAGAGTCAGCTTGTTTGTTGGGATTTGTTGGATGTGGTATATTGTAAAATGTGCCTTCAAAGCGAATTAAAAATGAAACATTAAAGGTGCAAAACCTAATTTTCTTTACTGCTCGGTGGGCAGCACGAAGGTCCCACAGCAAGAAGGTCCCAGGTTCAATCCCCCGTTGGAGCGGTCTGGGTCCTTTCTGTATGGAGTCTGCATGTCCTCCCTGTGTCTGCGTTGGTTTACTCCGTGTACTCCGGTTTCCTCCCACAGTCCAAAGACATATGTGTTATTTTAATTGGTGTCTCTGAAGTGCCGTGAGTGTGTGCATGAGTGTGTGTTTGTGTGTGCCCTATGATGGATTGGCACCCTGTCTAGGGTAGTTCCTTCCTTGCACCCTAAGCTGCTGGCTAGGCACCGGCTCTCCCGTATCCCGTAGATGGATAGTACAGATAATCTGGAAAATACAGGGGTTAGACAATTAAACTGAAACACCTGTCATTTTAGTGTGGGAGGTTTCATGGCTAAATTGGACCAGCCT
>JAOTRJ010000019.1:18263769-18275443 GCA_028564905.1 Leptodoras praelongus
GAATGAACTAGTTTTGATGCCTTCAGTGAGAATCTACAATGTAAATAGTCATGAAAATAAAGAAAACGCATTGAATGTGAAGGTGTGTCCAAACTTTTGGCCTATACTGTATATCTATCTATCTATCTATCTACTTTAATAGGAACACCCATTCCTTTCCTAATGCTCACATCAGACATGAGAATGAGGGGAAAGGTGTGATCTCTGTGACTACTTGTGCCATGGCTGTTGGTACCAGATGGTCTGAGTATTTCAGACACTGCTGATCTCCTGGGATTTTCACACAAGGCAGAGCCTTTAGTTTACACAGACTAGTGTGAAAACACTGAGCGAGTGAGAGTGAGACTCTCATGAGCACAGGCTCAAACTGGGCAGGTGAAGATTAGGAAATAAAATCACCTGGTCTTTTTCCAGTATTCAGTTTTCCAGTTTGTCCAGTTGTCCAGCCCAGTCTGTGCCCATGATAGCCTCAGATTATACTTCTTGGCTGACAGGAGTGGAATCTGATGTGGTCGTCTATTGTTGTAGCCACAACACCCCATGTAGTATATTTGAGTTACTCTAGACTTCCTGTCAGCTCAAACCAGTCAGTTCATTCTCAGATCTCTCTCATCATAGTCTGTAGCTCTTCCGCTCGCAGGATGTTTTTCGTTTTACCCCACCATTCTGTGTAAAGACCGATGTGTGTGAAAATCCCAGATGTCTTTCAGAGGTATTTCAGTTTCTGTACCAACAATCATACCGTGAAGACTTTTTCCTTTATCCCTTTATTCCTGTTTGATGTGATGTGATGTGATGTGAACGTTTTCCCGGCCCTGTATCTGTACGACTTTATACGCGTTGCCCTGCTGCAACTTCATGAACGTACAGGAGTTCCTATTAAAGTGGATGACAAGTCTGTATGGTCCCTTTGTATTCCTGTGTGCTCATGAGTCACTGCATCCGCAGGACCTGTCCAGGTTGAAGATCCCTACAGAGTATCAACACGTGATCTGGAAGGGGATTATGGAGCACCGGCAGAGCATGGAGTTCTCTCCCCCTGCACACATCCTGCGCTCCTCCAGCGGAGCGTCCTCGGTGAGTGTGGGCTCCACGGAGGCGCGCAGTGAGCGCGTGATCGATGCCGTGCGCTTCACCCTGCGCCAGACCATCTCTTTCCCACCGCGGGACGACTGGACCGACTTTTCCTTCGACCTGGACTCGCGCCGCAACAAGCAGCAGCGCATCAAGGAGGAGGGAGAGTGAGCAGCAGACACACACACACACACACACACACACACAAAGTGGTTTGGTATATACTGGAACTACTGCATGCCACACACACAAACTTGTACAGCTTTTACCAAGTGTTTGATTTCACTTAAAAGCATGCCAATTAAATGCACTTAACGGCTAGTGTTTTTTGGGTGTATTTCGGTCTGCTTGTCATTTCAAGCCCCTAGTTTGATGCAGGCTACTGTAGCTTTAGGGTAAGTGGTGCTTTGCCGTGTTTGGTTTATCATTTAAAATTTCTTGAGACACAGCACTTAAGAAATGCTGAAGTATTGATACTATTTTGAGCTGTTGACATTCACTCTCTGCAGCGATGATATATTTGGGGGCTTTTTTTTTTTTTTGTCTTTTTGGATTGTAAAGAACCTTTACTCCAATAGGATTCATAGTATTATGCTGTTTGTTAATGTGTTTGCTGTAACACTGTTTCAGCCAGGTGATTATTTTGAATTTTTTCTAAAAAAATTTTTTTATTGTCAAACAAAAACTACTGATGTAATACCGGCATATCACTTTTAATACTTGGAGGAATTCAAACCCAAGTCACTCTCATGACTTTTCCAGTATTTTAATAAGGTTACTATGCATTGTACAGATGTTTTTTTGTTTGTTTTCTTTTTTTTTTTTTTTTTTTTACATACCTATAAATTTTGTAAATACGTGCTTATTTTGATACTATATAAACCAAAAAAATAAATTCTCATTAAACTATCGGGGAGACGGTTTTGTTGTCGTCCATCATCACACACTTTACATGATAAAAATCAGCTTTTGGTGCAAATAACAGCAAACAAGTTTGTAGGCTAGTTGGAAATTTATTAAAACAAAACCAAAAAATAAGATTTTACAAAGAAGGTAGTTTCAACAGAAAATGTGTAGAAGCTGAAAAGCTGAGATTTCTTTTTAAAGCAAATGGTTAATGAATTTACCGGCAATATGAACTCTTTCTTCACTCGTCCTATCATTTAGCTGATCCACAGAACAGCGTCTTTACACTCAAAAAGCTGATTAGGATTTATGATAAAGGGTCACGCTGACCTGCTGTTTATCATCACGTTTGTTTATCATCGTCCTGGTCGAACCATGGGAACATGTTGAATACTTAATATAATTACACCCACGATCCTCAGCAAGGCTGCTCTTATTAGTGGCATCAACATCCTCGGGGTCTGTTCATAAATACGTTTTCCCAACGCCTACCGTTAGGTACAGTTTTACAGTATATACACAGTTATGTCTGACCCACAGACCCCGTCTCTTAACTTTCACTTCTGCTTCGGGGCTGCGAGCGCAGAGCATGAGGAATGACTCATTTATGAGTTAATTCGATTTACGAAATCAATCAGTTATTTGAGTCACATACATAGGAACAACTGAATAGTGCATGTGTTACATGATGACAACCATCACCTGTGCATCACTTTTGTGCTCCATTACGTTCCACAAGAAGTTCAAATATAAATACAGCATCGATTCATCGGTCTTAACTCGCAGGCATAAATACTGCTCAGATAAATATGCACGGAACCCGGTGCACGTGTACTGCAGCGACTAAATGAACGACTGAATAATGAGAATATCCATAAATTAAACAAGACGAATGAAACGCTGAGCGTTTCGAGGTTCGAGTCTTTTCTCACCGCAGGCTTTGCCTTGGAGTCCCTCGCGTAAAAAAACCAACAAAAAACAGTGGATTAGCGACAGGATTAAGGCTTGACAGACATCCAGACTGAGGCGACAAGTCCAACTTTACACCTAAAGGGTTAGTTTTTCTCTTGACAGGAACAAGGGGAAAATGCCAAAGGCTAAACAGAATGACAGCTTTTGTTGAAAACTCGAGTCTCCAATTGATGTGATCAGCAATACTGAATGTCAGTACTGTCCCAGGAGACCGTTCAGAGAAAGAGCGAGAGAACGAGAGAGAGAGACAGAGAGCGAGATGGGATGAGATGAAAGGAAAGACTATTCCTTTCCCTCGCACGGTTGTGCTGACTCGTGTTAGTGGTGGCAGTCTCGCTGCCGGAGTGAAGCCTCGGAGCGATAGCGACTCTACGAGCTCTCCAGAGCGTCCAGAACCTTCATGATCTGCTGCTTGATGGCTTTCGTGGCATCACCAGCATTTGAGATCAAATACCTGCAGATCAGAGGGCACAGAATGAATAAATGACTATAAATCGTCTGTACATGGGTATGCACTTTTAACTCGTAATCATGAATCATCATGAATAAAAAGGAATAGTTATGGCATTTGGCAGACGCGCTGATCCAGAGTGCCTTAGATTTATAGCAATTATACAAGTGAGCAGTTGAGGGTTAAGGGCTTTGCTCAGGGGCCCAGCAGAGGCAGCTTGGTAATGCTGGGATTTGAACTCATGACCTTCCGAGTCAGTGAACTACCGCTGCCCAGGCATGAGTCATCATACAGCATTTTAGTCTGCTCCATCAATACATCTGACAAAACAAATGTAGTCAAAACATCCAGATTTTGTTGAACATTCTTTTATCTGACCTGGGCATCTCTCTCTCTCTCTCAGTGTGTGGAGGGTCTGTGACTCACTGCTTTTGCTCTTAATGTAGCATAACCTGGTGCATTCTGTTCAGACAAACAATATATAATCTACTGACTATAATCTCCCTACTACAAAACTCCATTTTTAATTAAAAATCTAAAACATACCTACCGTTTTCATCAATGTTCATGAAAATTTGTATACAGTTGTGCACCAAGCAACATTAAGAATTACAGTGAGGTCAAATCAGCTATTTTTTTTTAATACAAATCCAAAGCTTTGACAGGTGAACTCTCACCCAGATAAAGCAAATGGCTGCCATTAGCATCCTGTGCCCCTTCCCTGTCACTAAAACAGTGATCAGTGTTCTCCTATATTCATTTTACAAGCTAGATCACAGATGTTGTAACCTCTGCAGCAGTCACAGCACTCGCACAGCACGGAAAAGTCCTCAGCCATGCTTCAGCTTCAGCTCAGGGAAGAATACGGTCCTGAACTACAGCAAAAATCACAGGACAGAAAACTCACACCAGACTACACCTATAGGGGTGCTGACGTGCTGCATTTTAGCACTTTTCCAGAGCATTGAGAGTTCTGGGTCTGGATGAGTAATCAATCATATCATGCTATATGATGCGGTATAGGGGTGTCTCAATGGCTAAGGTGTTGGGTTACTGAATAGAAGGTCAGGGGTTCAAGCCCCAGCACCACCAAGCTGCCATTGTTGGGCCCCTGAGCAAGGCCCTTAACCCTCAACTGCTCAGTTGTATAAACAAGATAAATGTAAGTCAAATGCCACAATTGTAAATTGATATACCACAGTGTCTGATGTGAAAAGTTTTCTACTCCAAAACCACCTTTCTTAATTGTGAGAGGAACTGTTTGCGTACATACCTTTCTACAGCCATAATTTCCACTCCTGCAGAGTTGTTGTTGCCAAACTTGAACGTGATTAGCTCCGGATGTTTCTTTTTCGAGGTGATCTTCACCACAGAGCTTAACGCCTGTCTGGACTGGATGTAGGCGAATCCTTTCCGCGAGGCGATCTCCCTCAGAGAGTACATGTGTGTCGCTGTAATCAGCAGGTGGCTGCGGAAAACCCAGCAATAAAGTTTACAAGCAGTATGGTTACTGAGTGCCATATATATACAGATGTGTGTAACATTATTGGCACCCTTGCTGGGGGTGGCTTGGGAGGTCAGTTATCAGTTTATAGATGTAAATGGTGAGTTTTCCATGCGTACAAAAGTGAAGTTTGGTGTTCCACAAGGTTCTGCTTTAGGCAGAATGCTTTTTTTCTCCATATATGCTACCTTTGAGTAAATTCTTTTGTAAACACAGTATCAGCTTCCAGACTGATGTATGTCTCAAAGCCAGATGACAGACACCAGCTTATTAAATATGAGAAATGTATTAGGGACATTACACACTGGATGCTGAGTAACTACTCAATCCTAATAAGACAGAAAGAAGCTAGAAGTAAGCTTTTCAATTACAGAGTAACTCTGGATGGCCTTTCGAATACTACATGTGCAGCAGTAAAAGACCTTAGTGTGATTGTCTTTCATTTGAAGCTTGTGTGGATAATATTACAAGGATAACCTTCTTTCATCTCAGAAATATTGCTAAAATAAGCTTGGCATGATGCATTTTTGGATTATTGTAATGCCTTGCTGTATCCATGTTCCAGTAGGTGCATAAACAAACTCCAGGTAGTTCAGAATTCATCAGCCCTCTCTTATCCACATTGCACTGGCTCCCATTCAAATTTCGTATTGATTATAAAATACTACTATCAACCTATAAAGAACTGAATGGACTCGTGGCACAGTATCTAACTGAACTTCTATTCTGTTATGATCTTGCATGCGTACTTCAA
Organism: Leptodoras praelongus; assembly: GCA_028564905.1. NCBI lineage: Eukaryota > Metazoa > Chordata > Actinopteri > Siluriformes > Doradidae > Leptodoras > Leptodoras praelongus. The sequence goes on from JAOTRJ010000019.1 coordinate 18,269,431, forward strand.
TCAAAAGGTGCAGGCTCTCTGTTGGTACCTCAAATAATGAAGACTACAGCAGGGGGAAGAGCTTTCTCTTACAAAGCTCTGCAGTTATGGAGAAGCCTTTCGATCAGTGTTCAGGACTCAGACACAGTCTCTGTGTTTAAGTCTAGGCTGAAACCTATTGGTTTAGTCGAGCCTTTTGTCAGATTTCTTCTTAGTTAAAAGCGCAGATCTGGAGATAGGTGTTCTGGTAAACTGGGAGGTCTAGGTGCTCACTTTGTTGGTTGACAGTGGAGTGGCTGACCACTTTATAGGTCTCTGGTGTCTGCATTACATTCTAGTTATACCGTCACAGCTAGTCTTGCCGGTGTCCCTGCTTGCACTCTGGACAAATTGTACATTTTCTTAAACAGTTTTGTGAAAGAGCATAGCTAATAATGTGTTCTTTTCTCCCCCTCCTCTCTCTTTCTTTCTTTCCCTCATATATGAAATGTCACTCTTATACATGTGAAATTGCAGACAGACAATAACCCAAGCTCAGGCTTGAACTAGAGACCTCAAAGCTGTGAGGCAGCAACACTAACCACTGCACCACCCAGCAATAGTGTCAGGAAGAAGAAATGGTTATCACAGGGATGAGCATATAGAGCATAAGTCTCACCTGGGGAACATGTGCCCAGTCTCCTTCACCTCATTACACGGGAAGTGGTGCTTCACATCTGGCTTGTTAATCCATGTCTGTATGTTCACTATCTCTTTACGGTCATCATCTGATATCGAAGAGCTGTCAATCTCATCTGGAAAGAGGCAAAGAGCACTGATGATGAAGACGAAGAGATCAGGAATATCATGACACACTGTTTCAACATGTTTTCTTCTACATCTCCATTCAACCTGCTCACCCGTGTCGTATTCCTCCTCATCGCCGATGCTAAAGACGGGCTTCACGCCCCTGTAGGGTTTACCCACTCTGTCACTGCTACTCACGTGCCTGTGGTGAAAACCCAATGCCGTGTGAGAGATTCAAACCAAATGCACACGCAAACAGAACACATGCACCTGCTCTGGAGCTAAAAAATTAAAAGCACATTGTGAAAATTTGTATGCAGTTCTGTACATTTCTAAAGGGCAGCAGCACAAAACCATATCTAGCATTGTAAATGATAAGTAATGTTAGTTGGAAAAGGCGGGTTAAAAAAGAAGCAGCGATATCTGAGACGATAACCAAAGCGTGCAGGAGACGGACACGACAGAACACATCGGCTTTAACAGATCCCGGTTAAAGATGCTCGCTCGGTCCCGTGACCGTTAAAACACCAGTGCACCCACAGCTCTGGTCCTGATCTGGTCAGTAATACTGTCAGCGATGGAGGACACCTGCAAACACTGTGAGCGGAGCCTCTTGCATTAAACGCACACAGACACAAGACGTGTGTTAGTATTAAAGCAGCCACAATGACTGACAGGATGATGTATGTATGATATGTGTTCGCAAGATTGACATCACTCACTTGAGGCTTTTCACGGCATCGAAACTGAGCATTAAAGTAAAGCTTTTCACTAAACCGCAACCAGAATGGCTGGTGTCTGAGCTTTAGCTTCTTTACTTTTGCACTACAGATAACATGTAATCTATATCATTTCACCTTTAGAAGGTAATGTTGCATGGGTAAGGCTTACAACACAGAAGTATTGCTTACTATAATCTATATCTATAATCTGTGTATATAAACAACAGTTTGCTGTATAGCTACACACTATGAGAAAGTTTGGATTTTCACATACGAGCAATTTCCAGGGTGTACCGTGACTACAAGAATTCCGGCAAAACCTCGACAGCAGTGCAGGCATAAAACAAACTCTGTGTGGACGTAAGCAGTGTCGGCTGGCGGGAATCACTGCCTCAAGTAACATCAGAATTCAATGCTGGGACCTCCAAAAACATCAGTGTGAGGACTGTGCAACATCCTCTCCAAGATCCCATGGGGGACCTACCAAGGATTAACTGTTTTTAACTACCAGTTTTTCTGGTACTTCAGTGTATTGCCGTTATAGCTCCAGTGCAAAACTAAAGTGCCATCAAAACTGTAAAGTAGGCACCAAAAACACCAAACATGGCTTGGTTAATTCAGTACATTTGTGTGGCAGACTGGGAAAACCCTCTAGATGTCATTGTTGCTGAATTCTGGAAAGCAGCCAAATAAAAAGGTAAAAATTTTGGTTTTGGCGTAAAATAACCATAACTTATTATGGTTAGAACCTATTAATATTAATACACAAAACAAAGTAGTTTATATTTATAATTTAACCTTGCCTTGGCTATCTTCTTCCAAAAATCAGAGAACTAGCATGGTGGTGAAAACAATCAGAAACCTAAAACATAGACATGTCTGGAGCATAAAGGTGTCTAAAATAACGCTAGTGAAGTGCGCAGTTTACTCGCAGCATAGTGAGCTTAGATTATATTGCAGCATAATTAGGTGTGTACTTAAATAGGCATGTGAACGGTTTGCCGACGTCACCACACATTTGAGGAAAATTCTCCAAATGTGATATGTTCAGCCAAGTACTCCTTTAACAAATCTACATTAAAACAATGGGAAAAAATATTAGAAACATTGGGAAAACACCCATAGGTAGCTGTGTAGGACACACAACAGGAAAGAAACTGTAGATGTAATTAATCACAACATACACAGTCTAGAAGGAATAAAGTCCATGACCTTAGGATAGACCTGGAGAAGCAACCTGATAAAGACTTTAGTGCTAGAGCAAGGACATGAGTGTTAGTCTGCTATAGTGCATGCGCAAGTGAGCGAGGCTTGAACTTTGCCCTTTGCTTCTTAGCAGTGAGTCAGGCAGTGCAGTGCCACCCTGAACGGCATGTCTAGGGCACTGGGGGCACTGCAGACAGGAACGGGCTCTTACCGATCAGGTATCCCCTTGTCTGGCCAGGGCAGAGTGAAAGATAGTCTAGTGTGGAATATCAGAGGCATGGTGAAGAGAAAGTGAATTAACACAACACAAGTGTTGCAACAAATTACACAGATGATTACGGATTCACGCAGGGACATCATCTGAGATCAGTTTAAAACACTGCTGGATTGCTAGCAAGCAACAATTACATGAAAGAATTCAAATGATTATATAAAAATGAAAAAGACTTTCAACAGAGAAAAGAAGAAAAGGTAAGAAAACGCAGCACGGAGAGTTAAAGGGCTTTCTAAGCAAATAACTAGCTCTAATATTCAGACCACTTGGCCGATTTTTGTGTGTCCTTCTTGACATTTCAGTTCTATCATACAATATCTTCTTCAAGTCTACAGAGCATGGGTCTTCAATCCCATCCACGTATGGCCGGTGTGGCTGAAGCTTTTCATTCCAGAAAATACCGAGGTACATGATTGGAGGCCAAGTTGAACTGAGTAAAAACTAGTGGTATTGGCTGTGGCCCTTTGTGGACACGCATGAAGACCCCTGTTGTTGAGGGTCACAGCAAAACATAGATTTTTGCTTCCAGGTCTTTTTTTGAATGTAAAATATTATTACAAATATGCTAATTTATTGTTCATGTCTTGGAGATTTTGGCCAAAAGTATGTGGACACCTGACGACCATACTCATATGTACTTGTTAAACATCCAATTCCAGATTTAGTACGCCTTTACAGTTATAATAACCTCTACTCTTCTGGGAAGGTGTTCCGCTACATTCTGGAGTGTGGCTTTGTAATCATTCAGGCACAAGAGCATTAGTGAGGCGCTGATGTTAAACAGGGTGATGTTAAACAGGGTTAATCAGGCGCTGATGTTAAACAGGGTGGCCTGGTGCCCAGTCAGTGTTCCAGTTTATCCGGCAGGTGTTCAGTGGGGTTAAGGTCAGGGATGTGTGGGCCACTTGAGGTCTTCCAGCTCTTCCGACCATGGCAACCCATGTCACGGAGCTCACTTTGTGCACAGGGGCACCATCATACTGGAACATGTTTGGGTCTCTTTGTTCCAGGGAAATCTCTTAGTGCAGGGAATTTGTTATCTATAGCATACAAAGAACAAACATATGGCTGCATTGTGGCAGTTTGGTGAAAACCCACACAGATGGGTGTGATGGTCAGCTGGCCACAAACACTGCTTCAGCAATTAACTGGTTCAAGCAGATAGCTACTTGCGATAGCAGGTGGAGATGGGAATCTTTGCAATTTGCATATTGTACATATTCCTAGATCTGATCTCTGAGCCCAGTATTCTACACAGATTTAGTAGATGCTACAACATATTAAACAATTGATTATTTATTCATGACAAACATGACGTATAACATTAATAGTTCGGGTGAAATGTTCACTGAGATGTGTCAAGGTTCTCACCTGTCTACTGGAGTTGAGGTGTTCTCAATAAAGCTGATCACCTTCTCTTTCACATTAACTGACTTGGATTTGAGGGCAAAGGTCATTTTGTTGACAAGGGATTTGACGCCTTTGCCGTCCCCTGTGCTATTCAGCTCCCCCTGTTTGAAAGACAGATTGCCTTTAAACTGTAAAAACACTGCAAAAACACTGCAAAAATCAATTTAGAGAAAAAAAAAGCAAAGAAACTGCCATAATTGTACGATCCAAAAGATGGCGGTAGAGCACTTTTGTGATTTTCCACCTTCTCCCAGTAAAAGACTGATGGAAAATCGTTAAATTACTCAAGCGGAAGACACAACAGTCTGCAGATTGTTCCCATGAGAACAAAACTGAAAAGAAAAACTTTGCAGTGAAGCAGACCCCCCACTCCCAGTCTCTCTCTCTCTCTCTCTCTCTCACACACACACACAGACACACACACACAACTCACATCTGCTGAGCTGAGGCTGCTGTGGGATCCTGAAGTGCTGACTATCCAATGGACATACACGTTGTCTGGCCCTTCTACGTTAATGTCTGCCAGATGCTGCTGCAGTGCTGAACATGGACAAAAACACAGCAGAAAGCCCTCATCAGTCCCAATCCACAGTGAAAATCTGTATTTACACACTGCGACTAAAAAGCCTGAGTGATCATGAAAGCCTAGCAGAGGATCAGTAATTTCAGAGTCAGAGGATATCTTTCTGCTCGTGTCAGTGGCTGGCGGTTAAACAAAAATGATCTCACTGTAACAGGTATGATGACGCACTGCATCCACTTACCCATAAATCCACCTTTAGCGATGCTGACATACTCCTTGTTTTTCTAAGAATAAAAAGAAAAGCACTTGAGCACAGCATAATAATCGTCCCTGTTAAAATGAAACATTTTAATACCTTCTAATACAGACCACTTTTACAAGGATTGGGATCCTTATATTAACTCCATCGGACCTCATTTAGCATCCGTTTTAAAATTGGAAATTTAGTGATCCAACAGTGAGCCGGAATATGCTGAAGTTGTTGAAACTCTTTCATTTTAACGTTGTTCTTTTTGTGTGTACTGTTACATTTTACAGACAAAATCGATAGGACAGCTTATAGGTCTGCAATACAGACAACATCAGGCTGTAAATTCTTGAAAAAGTCTATATATCAAATATATATATTAACTATATAGATATATACTATTATATATAAACTATTACTTTATGTTCCTTTACAAACAAAATGCAATCACGGGTAACTTGCTATGGTACAAGAGTAATACAACAATTCAAGACATGCTGCTTTGGAGTTTTCTTTTTTTTTTTTTTTTCCCCTCTAATTTGGTCATGGCCAATTTCCACCCATCAGGATTTCTCCCATAGCACATGGCAGCGACCAGAGAGGGTGAAGGCTATCACATTCTTCCTCTAAGGCATGTGACGAGATTCACCTTTTCTAACTGCTGCTCATGTAACATCAGGGAGTGGTGCAGCACACTCAGAGTGAAGTGCTCCTACCCATCATCTGTATGCATGAGCTCAGACGCCCATGATTGGCTAGCGTCACCGTGATTGATATGGCAGTGAAGCATATACATTTACATTACATTTATGGCATTTGGCAGACACCCTTATCCAGAGTGACTTACATTTATCTCATTTATACAA
>JAOTRJ010000019.1:18306164-18323142 GCA_028564905.1 Leptodoras praelongus
TATTACTATTTGTCTTATTTTATTTTACTCCATGTAAGGTGACCTTGAGTGTCAGAAAGGCGCCGTCAAATAAAATGCATTATTTATTATTATTATATATAATAATTATTATCATACAATAATGATCATTATTATATAATAATGATAATTATGTGTTGTTGTTATTATTATATACTTTTTCTATTATTTTTACATTGTATTTGTAGCTTGTTTTCCCCCATGAACAAATATATACCTAATATAAAATTTCACTTTGTTTCTGTGCTATACCGTGTAGACGTAACGTAAATTTCCTTAAAATAGTCTTATGGACAGCATTTTATTTAACAAGTTATACATTGTCAACAAAAAGAATCATTAAAAGAATCATTAAATAATGAAGAAATGACCCGATCAGGGAGTGAAATATCGGATAAGGTGTGCGAGTCACCGCCCGATGGCGCCATTGTTCTGTGTTTAGGAGAAACACCGTTTATACAAATTAACATCTCGATCATATTCAGGTCGCCTCGTTTTTACTGAACCGCTTGTTTTAGGTGTGTCATGGTTTATATTTCAGTGAAGAATGAGCCATGGATCAGAAAGAATCTCTGCTGTTAAACCTGCGCATAGTAATGTTTCATGTCCGACCAGAAGCTTATAGATTTATTCATCTCCAGTCACCGCTTTATCCCAGGGGTCTTGACAGGGACACATACCATATGAATGGGGAAGGATTTCTGGAAAAGCCATAATAAAATAAAGAAAGAAAGGAAATAAATAAAAAATAAAAAACAAACTGACAGCTTTTTCAGAATAAAAAACAGAGACAAACGTAAATCCGCCAGCTCGGTCTTTAAGTCTCTGTCGCTTTAAGTTAGTCGGTTATTCCCTGAAAGATTGTCTCACCTCGGTATACTGTAAACAGTTTTAAAAATGGCAAACAACACGAACATTTTGTGGAAAACAACTGTTATTGTCAGTAATTCCCTTCAGGTAGATATATCAGTAATTCCCTTTAATTCAGTAAACTTTTTCATTAGCTGGTAAATAACTAGCTAGCTTTCCCTCAAGTTTGTGGTCGTTAGCCGTTTCCTGTATTGGTTATATACATGTATTTATGTGTGTGTGTGTGTGTGTGTGTGTATCACTTCAATTCATTTTGTTGTCTTGACAGAATAATGAAATTGCAGTGCTGCTTTCAGCACAACAACACCTCCTTCGTTACTCAGACAGTATTGAACCCGGTACACTCGTCTTTCCTCTCTCAGGTAAATCTAAAGCCAAGGTGGAGAGCATCAGCTCTGTCTTTACACTCCTTTAATAAATGTTCCCCTGCTCTGACACACTCATCATGAAGAGCCTGTTAAGAGATGTCATAGCAAGGAAACACCCCGATTCCAGTGGAATCACAATCCACCACCACCAACCTTTATTACAGTTATTCCTGATTTCTTCTTATAGTTATTAGTCTCGAATGGAAAGGGTTTAGTTCAAACGTCAACTAGACGTACTTCATAGAGGTGTGGAATATGACCGCCACATAAAATAACAGAAAGAGCAATGATTAAGTGAAATAAACATATAAAAGGTCAAAGTTGCAGTTTAGGCAGTTCCTGAGATATGTGAATCAACATGTGTCAGTTGAAGCACTCCCTATGGATAAACTGTCATAAAATTTGGTGGGCTTCTAAAGCATTGGGAAATGATACAGGATGTGAAAATCTGTGAAGTTTGAACCTTTATATCACAAGATATCAGCTAGTGAACTGCTAGATTTTTTTTACATCAATCATTAGGTGGCGCTACTCCAGAAATGAATAGCAATGAACCAGGGTGATGTAATGCACCTCCTAGAGGTCAACATGCTATAAATATTTTAGAATTTTTGGCAAAGTGGTTTTCAAGCTATTGCCCAAAAAGTGCTTTGAGCCTCCCCCAATTCAGGAGGCGCTAACGCAAAGGTCAATGTACACCTGAAGCCACATACCTTATATTCTGTATCAGATATGTGGCCAACAAGCACACCAAGTTTCATGTGGATCGGTGAAGTCACTTACTGTTGACACTTACTGAACATTTTCTGCTAATCACTGTGCTGAATCATGTCTACGAAACCAGATTTTGAGATGTCTGTCTTACCGTTCTGTAATGTATGTGCAATCACCAAGTTCCTTAACAATTTTACATTCTTCTCTCAGGACAGTAAAACGTCTCATTTCTTATTAATGCTAATGCATTTCTTATTAATGACAGATTATATGTTTAGAGATTAGGTCGAAAAAAAACCTTTTGCACAGTTCTCAAAGTGGGGTCTGGGAAACCTCCAATGGGTCTGCAATATTTTTAAAATTTTGTTGCAATGGTTTGTGGAATTCACAGCCCATCCTTAAGTTACTTGAATCTAATTACAATTTTAATAAAAATTTATTCAGTAAGTGGAAAGTTGGGGAACTAAAAATTAAATGGCAAAAATATGATTGTTTTTACTTTTAAATAATGTGCCTAATATTTGAACACATAGATTATTTTTGTAAAATAAATATGCTGAAGGGTGTGCAGGTTTGCTGTGGGGATTTTTTAATTAAATAGATTTGAGCATTACTACTTTACCTGATACTGGGGCAGTGGTACCTCAGTGGTTAAGACACTGGGCTACTGATCTGAAAGTCATGAATTTAAATCCCAGCACAACCGAACTACCACTGTTGGGCCCTTAACCCTCAACTGCTCAGTTATAAAAAATGAGATAAATGTTAGTCTCTCTGGATAAGGCTGTCTGCCACATGCCTTTATTACTATTTCTTGTGTGATTTTTATCTCATATACAGGTGTAGCATTCTTGTTGATCACCCCAGAGGAGTTTCCTGAAAAGGCTGAATGTGAAGAATTCTTTAAAAGGATTGGAAACTTCGTTCAGGTCCACAGAAACAGCTTTCTTTTGCTCCAGGCGCCAGCATATGGCACAAGAGAACTGGAGCTTGTTTCTGCACTGCAGAACAGGTGCATATCAACTGTAACTGTAACTTCAATCTCAAAAAACAGTGCTTTAAAAATCTTGAACTCCACTGGGCTGGTGCATTTCTGAGTATTGTGTTAAACCACAAAGAAATGGGTTTTTAATAATATTGAACAAATTTCATAGGCTGTATTGTGATTTCCCTACCAGATTCTTTGGCAGCAATCTGAAAGTCTTACCTGTCCATAGTAATGGAGACGCAGTCAAGGGAATGCTGACCATTGCTAAAGTAAGTAACCGGACCTATGCTCACATTTACTTACATCTTTTATGACTTTATTAAATATTTTATATCATTAAAGTAGTGTGATATTTCAGTACAGGGTGTTTCAAAAAGATGGACCCAATTTCAAAGCAGTGCATTTCACCATGTTATTATGTTACTATTACATTAATTTTAAATTAATGGTTTAATGAGTCATCAAGTTTTTTTATAAATGTTCCATTTTATAAATGTTCGTTGTGCCCTCCACCTGCTGTATGGACAACATCGAGACGACGTCCCTCAAAGTGTCTTCTTCCACTGAGGTCACCACTGCCATGATTCTGTTTTTGAGGTCATCCAGATTAGTCACTAATGGTGGCACAAATCAGCCATTGACATATCCCCACAAGACAAAGTCACATGGTGTAATGTCTGGGGATCTTAGGGACCAAAAGTCTAATGCTAGGTGTTGGGGAAAGTTGAAACTGCTGGGTCCATCTTTTTGAACCATCCTGTATTATGTTCATATAACACTCTTTGCAGTTCATAGAACAGAAATATAGTTGCAAGAAAAAGTTTATTGTCCATATTAATGCATTAATTGGGTAGTGGGCTGTCACTTGAAGTCACATCACCTGATATTTACATTTACATTTATGGCATTTAGCAGACACTCTTATCCAGAGTGACTTACATTTATCTCATTTATACACCTGAGCAGTTGAGGGTTAAGGGCCTTGCTCAAGGGCCCAACAGTGGCAGCTTGGTGGTGCTGGGGCTTGAACCACCCACCTTCTGTTCAGTAACCCAACATCTTAACCATTGAGCCACCCCTGCCCCATCACCTGACAAAATTTTGAATTGGCCATGACTATTAAATTGGCCTAGACTATTAAACTCAACCGATATAGTGAATATGGCTGTTTAATACAGAGAAATCCCAGTGATATAGTGAAGAATTGGACCAGCTCTATAGGGAGGAATGGTGTAAAACATTTCTCATTACTGTTGTGCAGGTTTGATCAGCAGTTCCAGTAAATATGTGGTGGAGGTTATTACTCAGTTACTAAATCATTTTCCAGCCCTGTGAATGATTAATTAGTGTGTTCAATAATAACATGGAACAAACATGTTTGTTCAGATTGTGTTTGATTTTTTTTCGGGTCACATTTTATGCAAAAATCTAAAAAAAAACACAAATTGCAACTATAGCTGTATTTATAATGCAATCATGCTAACTTTATTATAAGGTTACAAGAGGTCACAGTGCAGTTGTACATTGCAGGCCACCAGTAAACCACACGTGGATAGCGTGCGGGAGCGAATGATTTTAGCTCGAACTCACATCATCGAACAGAGCCTTGAAACTTTGAAGAAAGTGGACATTTTTAAGGTCATTTCATTTCCATCAGCTTTGTTGGAGTCTTATGGAGTCCTGAGTCATATTTAAATATAAAACAAGACAAACACTGGCCATGCAGCCACACTTCTACATCACTTCAACACATACACCAACTAATCGATTTTATTTTCTTTCTCACTTTTTAAGAATTTATCTAAAAGTTCTATTCAAGAATAAGTGCTGTCTAGTACAAATCTCTGTAATATGTATACTGTATTAGGACATGTGGTTTCTTTGTTGTAAGTAAACAACGTATTCTTGCCAGCTCCTGATTAGACTTTGTCTTTTTTTTCTAGTTTAGCATATACTAGTACAGTACATACTGATGACAATTAGGGCTGATATCATAAGTCAACTTGGAAGGGAAAAAAAAGTAATGATGGTGATCACATTACACTCTTTCCTCTAGGATTTCCTCTATTCGGATGACAAGACTGTCCATCAGATCATATGTAACAAGTGCACACTGTAGTACCTGCAATTACAAATATATCCATTTTGATGTTCACACTCACTATATTAAGGCTTAGCTCACTATATCTTACTGTACTAAGGGTGTTAGGACAGAGATTATTTACCTTCTCCTGTGCCTCACATGACATTCCACCTAGAGCTTTGTTTTTCAGAATCATGTGTTGAACTGCTTTCTTTCCTGAGACCTCTTTCAATTCTAAAGGGTCAGAAAAACTACATTCTTTACAATGAAAAACTTTATGATAGTCTAAAATAAAAACAACTGAATAACTTTTTCAAATAGCAGTGCCAAAAAAAAGGAAAATAGTAATAGAGGGAAACATCATTTACCAAATGCTGAATTGATATTCATATGTCAGGTGAAGAAAGTTGAATGGGAAAATCTCTTACCCTTCGCTTTGACCTTTTTGTCCTCATAAAGTGTCTTTAGCTCTGACCCATAGTATGATTTTGACATGCTAAGACACACACGCAGCAGCTTAATGTAGTTCTCGGCAATGTTACAAAGGTCTTTCCAAATACCTGTCTGAAAAAAAGTCATCACATTCATATAGGTCAGGGGTGTCAAACTCAATCCACAAGGGGTCGGTGTGGGTGCAGGTTTTCCATCCAACCAAGCAGAAGCTACACATTCTACCTGTTTTTAATCAATGGATCTAATCAATGGATCATGACTTTCAGTAGTGTGTGGCTTCTGCTTGGTTGAAAAGAAAACCTGCACCCACACGTTCCTTCTTGGATTGAGTGTGATTCCCCTAATATAGGGTACATTTGTTTTTTAAAAGGTCTGGTTTGGGATTTGTGTGTGTTACAGACTTACAGATTCACGTCTCTCTCTGATGAGTAGATACCTCAGAAGATTTAGAGACACCATGACTCTACAATAAAGCAAGGAAGGAAATATACATAAACACTCACCAGTCACTTTAAAACCACAGAAAAACTGTACACTTGCTCATTTATTCAGTTATCCAAGCAGACAATCATGTGGCAGCAGCACACTGCATAAAATCATGCAGATACAGTTCAATACACTTCCCATCAAATGTCACTCCTGAGATTTTCACAAACAACACACAACTAGAGTTTACACAAAACAACAAAAATATCATATGTGTGGAGGGTCTACAGATCAAAACACCTTGTTGGTGAGAAAGATAAGAGAAGAATGACCAGACTGGTCTGGCAGAAACTGACAGGAACTCTATAGTAACCCAAATAATATAATAAGCACTCTTTACAAACATGGTGAGACGAAAAGCATCTCAGAATGCACAGCACATCAATCCTGGATGAGGTGGATAGGCTATAAGAGAAGACCACATCAGGTTCTACTACTGTTAGCCAATAACAAGAATGTGAGGCTATCATGGGCAGAGACTCAGGACAGTTCTAGACCAAGTGAGATGTTTTTTTTGTTTTCCAATCATGTTTTTTCATGTGTGTATATGTGTGTTTGAAATAACATTTTAAATCACTTGTTACACCACACCGATCAAAGGTTAAAGTAATTAATCAGAGACAGACTTTCAGAGCTATGCATGTCAATCACTCACTCTGGTCTCATTTAGGAATGACACAGGATCTGCCCTACAGCTTCCACCTGCCTGCCATATGCTCTGTGCTGCAGCATCATGGCTATTTTCCTAGAATCATCAATAAATAATTGTCAGGGCTGAATGATATCATGTGAATAAAACATCTCTCAAGGCAGAGGCAGGTGGCATACCTGGATTATGTGTTCCAACTTAGGTCTATGGTTTTACAGATTAGCATATCGAGTCTGATGTTTTACATTACAGTATTGTCAAGCTTGCCCTTCCGATCTAATTAGTAATTATAACTAGAGCATCACTTATTTTCATTCTCCTGCTGTTAGGAAACAGTGATTAAGTGATTAAGTACGGGACATAACAGCCACTAGGACACAGACATTTTATTACGTGCACAGCCCTTTCTCTGTGGATAATATTTTCCAGTGCTTCACTGCTTTTGAACTAAACGTGGGTGCAGGTTTGCAAATTCAGATGAATTTATTTGTAATAAAAGATAAAAAGGTTATAGTGTTATAGGTAGGGTTAGCATTCTTAGATTTTGATACAACCTCGTTTATATTAACTGAAACCAAATCTCCATATTGCCTTTATTTGTTGAAAGTCATACAAAAGAGGTTCAGTTTATTTCTGTTGTTTAGTCTGTTCAGTTTTTATCAGAAACAAATCCACCTAGCCGTGTTGCATACGAATGCATTAATAACTTGTTTAAATGCATGTCTTAACTAGGAGTGTAACAATCAGTGATTTGAACTTAACTGAGGCAACAAATATAAATCAGTGATTATCTATTACAATATAAATATATAAATATTTAATAGGCAAAGAAGGTGGTTGGCCTGTAAATCTGATACTTAAAATTGCTGTTAAATTACAACATATAACCTATTTACATCTACAAGATAATGCTCCTATCCAGAGCAACTTAAAAATATGTCAGTCACAAGCTATTAAATCGAATTGTTGTGTATTGTATTGTATCCTAGCAGATTCAGTGGTGCTGCCAAATATTAAATTGTTGCCTTTAAAAACCAAATCATTATCTATGGAAGCTTGAGGTTTACGAGATCTGTCTGGAAAGTAATGGGAATGAAATTCCCACGCTCCTTAGGGCTAACTCATGGGGTTGATGGTTCGAGATCATGGGGATGAGTGGGAGCGAGTGGGATCTCAGATAAACAGTAGGACCAGTGTCAGTTGAATTCTAGCCTTCACAGTGCCCAGAAGTTTGTTTTTGTGAAACTCTGCTGAAGTGCATCGTCACTGGAACAGTGCAATCGAGTCTCTAGCAACAGTACGTGATCAAATTCTGTGTGAAAATTGGCAAATGTGCATCAGAAACGATCTTGACTGTTTAAGAAAGGTTATGCATAATGTACCCTATTGTCAGCGCAAGTCTCCCGATGGCAATGAGGGTCATGAAAATGTGGAATACACACAACACGTTGGACAACCTTCAACATCAAAAACATATTAAACTGTGACTGTAGTGATGTCTGTCCTGAACCGTGACACACAAACGGATGTCCGGATGAGTTAGCATTTACAATTAACAATGTGGCTGTGAGAGAATATTTAGCTGAAAAAACATTCCACGTCCATCCTATATCCCCAACACCACATCAGCACTGTAAAGAACACCCACAGAGCCACGACCGAGAATCTGAACACCCTCACAGTTGACGATGTCCGGCACTGCTACCAACAGTGGCAGAGGCATTGTGAGAGTTGTATGCCTTCACAAGGATCATATATTTTGAAGGTGATACAATTGACTTTTTTTTTCAATTGATGTTCTCATGACAAATAAATATCATATGAGAAGCCACTGTTTTTGTTTTATGATTGAATAATATGGTTAGATTGCTTAGACTGACTGAAACATTCCCACCTGTCCATCCCATGCAGTAAGTCCGTCTCTGGGCCTTGAGGTAAACTCAGAGTGTCCCTCAGGAGAGCTAGCAGTAATGTCCCCTTAAACCAGCTGTCCATCTGTTTCGAATACAGATACAGCTCATGGTAGAGTAAGAGCAGAAATAATATCATTTTCCCCTGTTAAAAATATTCGCAGTAGCATTAACCCAAATCATGCAATGTATCCAATATTGCTTGGTCCTTTGTAATCTGTGTATAAATGTGCTTAGTAGCAGTACTAGCAGTTTCTGAGAGCTTGTTGGTATCTGCATTAACATGAGAATATGTTTCTCAAGCCTGTAGATAAATACAAAGGTAAAGTCAAAAAGGGTATGCTAAGGAGGAGACAAATATATCAAGAGAACTGTAAAGTGAATAATTGAATGAATTCAGGGAAGTAATTCTTAGCCATTAGGAAATCTATGTAATCTAAAAAGCTCCAAGAGCTTCTGATTTAAAAAAAAAAGTTTTTTCCGTGTTAGTGTTTCTGACTACGTCAGATCAAAATCAGATTTGCTAAACACATTTCACTTTTACCACTGAAGTTAGAAGTGCAGCTTATAATTCTGAATCATCAGAAATGACCTGCTTCTGACCTTGCCTGATTGCTCCACTTGATTTTTGATGTTTGTCAGAATGACACTTTCCACCCCTGCATGCTGACTGGTTTTCATTATGCACCTAGGAGTGTGATATGAGACATATTTGATTCTGTATAACTGTATAAAATGTCTTCTGTGATATATATTTCCATACACTATGTTAAGATGCATGTCTGAAAGAAGTTGCATTACAGAGATACCTGAAAAATTTATGCTTGGCTTCCCCACTGAGTTTTTCTATAAAAAGCTGAAATACTCCAAAAGCTTTAAATCTCTGAAAAGGCAAGAAAGGAAGGATTATAATCTTGCATTACTCAGGCACATTAATTGATATACATAATACATGCCACTTACCAAATGCTGGATAGGACAGTCAGTCATGATTTGAATTAGGTTCTGTACCATGAAAAGCAAAAAGAGATCATTTTGTGAATAGCACCTGCACAACAATGCGTACACCTGCTTATGCATGACTTGTGTAGTGATTTTAAACATCTCAGTGTCACTGTTGGGTTTAGAAACAGTCCACCAACCAAACATATCCAGCTAACAATAGCATTTACACTGAAAAAGTGATTAAATAATGAGTTGAGATGTTTTTAAAGATGTTTAATCATTGATACGGTGAAGCCTTCTGGTTCATCTAGCATTTGTAGAAAGTAGGAGTCTTGGGTGTCAGCACTTTGCAACAGTCAGTACGTTTTCCACCATGGGAAAGTTTTCAGAACAGAACTTTACACTTTCTGATTTCTCATTAACTGTATTGTTGTTGTAGTTGTTGTTGTTTTAAATGTCTTTTTATCTTCAAGAGAGAGAGGAAAAAAAGAAGAAGCTGGTAGGAAACATCCATTTATTGTCACCACAATATAAGGGATAAAAGGAAGTAAATATTGTGCATTGTGTATCTTCCCTAACGTAAAATGTATGACATCATTGATTATCATTCATTCATTTTCTTAACCGCTTATTGCTTTTCGGGGTCACGGGGGAGCCGGTGCCTAGCCGGCAGCATAGGGCACAAACCAGGAACAACCCTAGACAGGGCTCCAATCCATTGTAGGGCACAGACATGCACATTCACGCACACACTAGGGCCACTTTAGAAGACATGCATGTCTTTGGACTGTTGGAGGAAACCAGAGTACTCGGAGTAAACCCACACGGAGGACATGCAGACTCCACACAGAAAGGACCCAGACCGCCCCACCCGAGGATCGAACCCAGGACCTTCTTGCTGTGAAGCAACAGTGCTGCCCACTGAGCCACCGTGTCGCGCTCATCATTGATTAATAAATTAAAAATGGCATTGGGTCACAAGTTGTTTTGGAATTAGAGAAATACACACTTTGGCACATCCTGTTATTAGAAAATATTCAACTTCGCAGTGGTAATGGTCTTCCGCTTTGTGTTAATTATTACCTTCACCAAGAAGGCTTATATTTCCTGGGCTGTTTGCTTGTTTGTTTGTTGGTTTGACTCTCAACAGGATTATGGAAAAACTACAAGGCCGAATGTCATGAAAATTGGTGGAAGGGTATAGCTTGGGCGACTCAGAGTCACAGAGTGGATGCATGTATTATTTTTGTGCAATCAGGCAAAAATGATCTAAATTTGATGCACATGCACAATGCCATCATGAGCTCAGTTCCATGCTGTAAAAATGACTCGCCTATTGGACTTGGTGCAAGGCTGCATTCTCTAAGTGCACTTCTAGTTAAAAGCAGTAATGCTGCTGATCTTTTACTGTCAGTGCTGGTTGAAAAATGTCATACCAAAAATATCCAGCTAAAACCATTTACACTGATCAAGGCAGAGATTCTGACTAATACAAAATGTGCATGGAAAAACTTTCCACTTACAAGGTGAACCTACAAGACAACACTCAGTCTTTAAAACCACAGCAGCACTGCTTTGCCTTTTTGATATACTCATACTGCTGTCCTAAGATTAGTCCACCACCTAAATAATATCTGGTTAGCAGTGGTCTGATGCAACAATCAGTAAGTGTATACCTACAAGGTCCACCTAAAGTATATGTATACAAACTTTTAATCTCTTTTAATATATTCTGTATTGAATGGCTGTGCAGAAGTTGTCTTACTTGTGTAACTGTATGAAAAATCTTCAGCTCTAGCAACTCTACTGGAAGACTGTTGTCCTGGACTCTCTCCAAGCTTTTAACATACAAGTCCTTAGCAGACAGAAACAGTCCAAGTGAGCTGAATAATAAACTCATTATCACTGATCATACAGTATGATATGATGACATGCTAGAATAATCTGCACTGTTGGATAAAGACCTCATCTTACCAAACTTTTCACGATCCATGTTTCATCTTTTCTGTGAAGGCAAAAACACAATTAGTTTTTTTACTGCCGTTTATTTACTGCTATTGTTAATCGTTCAGTGTAAAAGCAGACTTTTTTCAAATTACCTGCTCAGTAAAACATTGATGTAGTCCATGTTAGACTGCAGGACAAACACTGGGCTAAAATTGTGAAATGCAATGGAATATTAGAACTGGGGTTCAGAAAGTTTTAGACCAGGGGTGTCCAATCTTATCCACAAAGGGCCGGTGTGGGTGCGGGAAGCCACATCCTACTGCTTGGTTGGAAAGAAAACCTGCACCCACACCGGCCTTTCATGGATAAGATTAGACACCCCTGTTTTAGACAATATTCAATGTATATTTATCTGATCTGCCTGAACGTACAGTATGTACAGTATGATTCCTATGCCAAGAGGTTTAGTAAAGGTACATTCTTGGTGAAGACAAAAAGTTGTTCTTAATCTTAATTAATGGTTCTTACCTGAAGACAGCAGGGAACAATTCAATGGCAATAAACTGGACGAAGAGCAAGTAGGCCAGGCAAGCCCTTGATTCAGGCAAGCAACTCTTATCTTCTTTCCCTCTCAAGGGATAGTAGAACAAGAGTTTGGGAAGAGGCTCCTGTATATCTGATAGTGTAATCTATAATAAGAGACATAAACAAGAAAGTAGGAAGCACCTTTCATTTTTTTGAAATATAGAAAGGAGCATGTGAAGCTCACCGTAATCTCTGTGGCAAAGTTCCAGAGGGGAGAGCTTTGGGACATGTTAGCCTCCCTATCAAGGTGAGCTTCAAGGAGAGGTTCCCTCAGATTCTCCATGCAGCTTCAAGCAATGAAGATTGGTCACAATGAAGAATATAGATAAGAAAACTAGTCACTTGTGTCATTCACAGAGCAAGGAATAAGAGAAAGAATCAAGGTGAATGTACCACACAATATTCTCTTTAATGTTTTGTTTTAAACACTATACTCTAAATACACTGAATATTTAAATTACAAAGTTATAAAAACCTACAATTTGAGTAGCACAGTCCTCAGTCTCGCATGATATGTGTTTGCCACTGGACTCTTTGCATCTAGACTTTTGACTTCCTGCACAAATGGCTGCACAAAGGTCAGCAGAGCAGTGCAGCAGCGACCGAGACCGTGCTCGTCTTCCTCTTCCTGTTTGTGCATGTATGGTACCGGCAGCTTCGAGATCTGTTGGTGCAGAGCATCCAGGGCCAGGCCCAACAAGGCAGGCTTTGAATCACCAAGCCTCATCAGCACTGTGTGTAGGGGGATTAGTATTCAGAAAATCAGTACTGCAATTACGTCTGGAGACTGCAGGGGGAAGCACATTCTATCATTTCCTGTGTTTCTGAAATGTTAAAGTTCATGCTCTTTTGGCTAGTCATTGTAAGACAGTTATCACTAAAAGGTTTTATGTTAAAAGTTCAAAGATCTTAAGATCTTTGTGGTATTGGGAAACCTGCCTGCAACTGTAGTTTTAAAAGGTAATAATAAAATAAAGTTCACAATTATTACTAAAAGTTATCAGCACCATTTTGCTTATAGTTGCTAGAATACTACACTAGAACTGTAAGCCACAGAAGATGCTTAATTACCTGGTTGAAGATGTTGCATGAGTAGAATGACGGTGTCTGCAATGGCATCAGGATCAGTTTCATCCACTTGCCTGAGCAAGATGTCCAGGAGGTTGTCTGTATTGCAGATCTAAAGAAGGCAAGCATTGTTTTCAAACTCAAGGACACTGTAAATCAGTCATGTTGGGTTACATATTCATTACTTACCTGTATGAGGTGACTGATCACAGCCTGACAGTGTACAGAATCCTGCTCTTTCCTTACCACTTCCTTAATCAGTGGTCTTAGGAGACTACTACCCATAGATCTCACTATGTCCTGAATACAAAATAAGCAGCTCTTTAACCAAAGAGTGAGCACATCTTTTACAACACAGCATTCTCTAAAGTCAGAAGACAGTCAGAAAACAGTGATTAATTTTGTCAGTAACTCGGCTGTAATTCGTATAAGTTGATTAATGTATTAATAGTAATATGCTCATTCTAATACATTATTGTTTCTATAGTAACAGCTACTCGTAGTAACTCATAGGAGCTTATACGGTGAATGTAAAGTAAGGCCATAATAATAATAAACAAAAAGATGGGTTCTTTAACAAAGAAAAATGTCTAATCATTACATACTATGGTGTATTTTCCAGCAAGGGAAGGTCTTCAGGATAAAGAAGTTTAGGCTTTCTGGTTTCTTGATTACAAGAAAAGCTTTGTGTCTTAGTAAGTTACAAGAGAAAGAGAAAAGAGAGAGGCTTGTGAGGGAATGACTAATGACTGTTTATAGCTATTATGACATAAGTAATAACAGGAAGTCTCGCTGATGTTTCAAGAAAAGAAAAGAAAGCAAAGAAATAAAATTGTGATCATGGTGCATTGTTGTGCTACTGTATAAGAGAAATAAAACACTTTAGGACACACTGTTATAGGAAGTTAAGCAATTTTGGGGTGGTATCAGCAAATCATGTCAGTTTCATGTCAGGCTGTGCTACAGCAGCATTCTTATATAACAGCATACCCCAAAATGTTTTAGACCAACCATGGGTTAAGTGGATTGATGCACCTTGTGCAGAGATTTTCACTTTCTGTAGCCGACATTTCAAATTTCACTTCCCTTTGTACATGCATGATAGAAGCCATGTTTCCTGTTCATTGTTATAGCTAAACATCTGACACTGATTTTATTTTCAAATCTACACAGACTCTGATCTACTGAATGGGCATTTACAGTACGTTCTGGTTCAAAACACACATGCTCCTGAGACTCTGCAGGAAATAGGGGAACAGTGAAAGGAATGGAAGAAGCAAGGGCACTTAATGGTGCCTTGCGTCTAAGGGCTACCAGTGGAGCGAGAAATCTGACTGAATTTCCACCAAACTACATTTTTACACCCAAGGGGTGAAAAGACCAGTCAATTAGGAATTACAGCAAAGTGGTGGTTTTGTAGGAACAGCTACTTCCTGGGGTTCGCCATCCTCAGTGGGACAAAGTTGTGACTGTGTTGTAATAAATGTTTTTTTTTTCTTGAGGATCTGAAATGGGAAAGCTGCTTTATTTATTTATTTATTTAATTGTTATTGTCAATTCCCTGATGTGTGTGGGGCATAAGATTGGGGTAGGGGCTCATTTATATAATCTTTTCTTTGTAAGCATAGAAAATACATCCAGTTGCAGCCATGTGAAAATGTACATGGAACATAATTGCAAATCTTTTTGAGCAAGACTTTTGCAGAAGCATGTCACCATGTTGCAATTACCCGAAGTACTTCTATATTCACCTGATTTTTCTCATGGCTGATAAAATCCAGCAGTTGTGCACTGTCACCCTGAGCAATGCACATTTGACCAACGTTCAGAAAAAGTTCCTGATCTTCTTGTTTCAAATCTTTTTCCTGGGTATTTCTCTAAAACAGAAAATTTTTGCATTATTATTATTATTATTATTATTATTATTCAAATTATTTAATTGGATCAAAGCTCTGATTAAAGAGGTGTACTTTTAAATAAGGTATATCCAGTGACATTGATTGGCACATATTGGTGCTTTCTACAGAACACTCTGTTCTTTGTAGTCATAGCACACCCTAACGCTGTATTATTCTACACTATACTTCTAATGTACCAATGTTATAGTTCTAGTGATAGCGCTTTATTTTACAGTACAGTAACTAAAAGGTAATTATAGTGTCTGAGACAGTAATTAGCTAGCAATAATATGAAATGATGTGGTGAGGAGCTAGTATGTCATAGTGATATATGTGATAAGTAATTATCATATTGGATATTCAAGTACATATTAACTTATAAACCCTATTT
Organism: Leptodoras praelongus; assembly: GCA_028564905.1. NCBI lineage: Eukaryota > Metazoa > Chordata > Actinopteri > Siluriformes > Doradidae > Leptodoras > Leptodoras praelongus. The sequence continues at coordinate 18,321,538 of JAOTRJ010000019.1, forward strand.
CCAGAAACATTGAAACACTTTCTAAAAATGCAATAAAATCTGCAATTTGTTCATTCACTGTAAAAAGATATTTCAATGATGAACTTAATTCTATTTGTAAAATATAAACAAATTTAGAAATTGATGCATGCAAGAATTGAAAAGTCAAGTTGCTCAAAATTCCATGGTTACCGTTGTCTGATTCTCTTTTACATGATGTGCCATACATTCTGAATAGAAGACAGACTGCAGGCAGGCCAATCAGGCCACACACACTGTGTCTACAAAACACTACTGTAAGTCATGCAGAATGAGGCCTGGCATTGTCCTGCTGAAATAGACATGTAGTTCCTGGGAAAGGATGTTGCCCTGATGGTAGCATATGTGTCTCCAAAATACCAATATAAGCCTCTGCATCAACTGTAACTTCTTATATATGCATATGACCCCTACCGTGGGCACTGATGCATGCCCACGCCATCACAGACTGCAGGTTTTTGCACTTTCCATTTGTAACAGTCTGGATGCTCTTTTACATCTTTGGCATATATAATCTGACATCTGTTTTTCTCAAAAACAAGCTGAAATGTGGACTCGTCTGACCACAGAACACGTTTCGCCTGTCCTTTGGTCCATCTCAGATGACTCTGATGACTCTCCTGTGTTTCTGCACAAAATTACTATATTATGAACTGTAGATGATGAAAGACCTATATTCTTTGCAATGTTGCACTGAGAAACATTGTTTTTGAACTGACTGACAATTCTCTGACAGAGTTAGGCACAAAGTGGTGAACCACATCCCTTTGGTGAATGCTCCTTTTATACTCAAAGTGATTTAACAAATTAACAGATTTTTACTGCATTTTTAGAACGTGTCCCAATTTTTCTGGATATTTGGGATTTGTATGTGAAAATCAATTGCTTTCATATTACTTGGTGCCACAAGGCAGAAATGCAGCCCTACTTCAATTGTATTACAAAGGAGTTACTTGTATATGTAACTAGTAATGTTGTTACCTCCTATATGGAGGTTATGATTTCCGTGAAGTTTGTTGGTTTGTCTGTCTGTCTTTCAGCAAGTGTGTAGTAGGGTGGGTCAAAGTAAACCCATTAAATTAACTAAAAAATCTGTTGCACATGCGCAAACCTGTCATTTGTCGTTTGGCCATGGCAGAGATCTGCACTCTCCACCTGCCGCTCTAGTTTATATCTGGTTATGATCTTAATACCACAACAGTGAGAATACTTAGTATAGTTCTTTATATTACTGCATTAGTACACAGAAATTATTTCCCATTCCTTGGGGTCGCCACAGTGGATCATGTCTGCATTTTGGTCTGGCACAGTTTTTATGCCAGATGCCCTTCCCGATGCAACCCTCCCCTTAAGCAGGGCATTGGGACAGAGTTGAGCAACGGGTTGAGGGCCTTGCTCAGGGGCCCAACAGCAGCAGCCCCTATCCCGGCCTTCTGAACTGCAACCCGGTGTCCGATCCTACTGGAGTACCACTGTTCCATGGAAATTAATATTAAACCTAATATTAAATTCAGGGCGGCACGGTGGCGCAGTGGATAGCGCTGTCGCCTCACAGCAAGAAGGACCCGGGTTCGATCCCCGGGTGGG
>JAOTRJ010000019.1:18333318-18345587 GCA_028564905.1 Leptodoras praelongus
TAAAACAATAAAAGGCTTGAACTACTTCAGTTGTGTGTAATGAATCTAAAATATATGAAAGTCTAATGTTTATCAGTGCATTACAGAAAATAATGAACTTTATCACAATATGCAATTTTTTTAGAAGGACCTGTATGTGTTTATTGGCAGGTCTGTGATCTGATTTCAGGTGTATGGATAAACGTTTGTGGACACCTGAACAGCATACTCATATGTACTTCCCATTCCAGATAACTTTGCTGTTATAATAACCTTGTGGATTATTTTTCTGTTTTTATGATAGTATTTCTTGTCTTTGATATTATCCACAATTACGAGACATTTAATCATTAGGATCAGTTTTACTTTGTGTGATTTCACCCTGTGTGTGTCTCACTCTGCTACTCCTAATGTTCACACATGTAAGGCACCGTGCACCTATCCGGACACGCTTTTAGTGTCCATTTATGTGCATGTACATCCAGAAAAGGTTTACAACAACCTTCACTCCTCTGAGACAGCTTTCAACTAGATGTTGGAGCGTGGCTATGGGGATTGGTGCTCATTCAGCCACAAGAGCATTAGTGAGCTCAGGCACTGATGTTGGGCCATCATACCCATATGTAGGCCTTGTGGACTTCAAAGTTGGAAGCACAGAATAATTAAGATTTTCTTCACTGGAACTAAGAAGCCCAAACCTGTTCTAGCATGACAGTGTCCCTCTGCACAAATGGAGATGTGGTTTGCCAAGATTGAAGTGGAAGAACTTCAGTGAATCACTGAACACCTTTGATATGAAATTAATCACTGATTGGACCCCAGGCCTCCTCACTCAACATAGCCATGCTCCAAAATGAAAGCCTTCGCAGAGGAGTTAAGGTTATTGTAACAGCATAAGATGTTTAAACAATAACAACAATAAACATTGTATTAAAAATATAGTGTCTAAACTTTTTTTTTCAAGTACTGTGTACACTGTTGCACTCCATATGTTCCAAACGATACTTATCAGTTCAGGTGTGTTATCCAGTGCAGAGAGTCATTCCCACGAACACATCCCTGCTAACCACGCTACCCTTTTTCTTTCTTCCACTCATGCTTCTTTTCTTTCCAAATATCATGAATAATTTGTGGCTGAGCTGCACCACACATTGACAGCTGTGCAGTCATCTTGCAGGCTGTTTTTTTTCAGATGGGGTAAATAATGAATAAAGCACTACAACAAAAGCATGAATCTCACCTCTGCTTACCTGCTGATGAACGGCAGAGAATGATTCAAATAGAAGTAACTCAGGACTATTTTAGATTATTGTTTCAGGCAAATATAAATATTAAAAAAAAAATATATATATATATACTAATACAGTTATTATGGGATTAAATGGAGGGTTTATCTGGAAACTGGAAGCAGTGCTGGAAAACTGGTGAAGGTCCCAGGATACTGGTCACAGTCTCATATACAGTTAATCGGAATATCTAATACTGATCAAGCTAGAAATAAATGAGTCTTATGTAGCTTGTGTTCTGTATAATGAGTAAAAATATCACTGTGCCTGTTAGGTTTATGCTAATTCAGCTTTCCTAAACTGAAAATATAGTGTCTATAGTCAATATATATCATCTGTGTCTATTTATTTGGCAGTATCCAAGGTGAGTGAGAATGTATAAAAGAAACAAGTGATTATAATAGTAGGAAGTTCAGCCATGACTAAACATGAGCCAGTATTAATATAAACACACTAATGACAAACATCTTACTGAAAACAGTATTATTCAGTATTATTCCTCTCTTACACACACAGCATCGATCAAGCTCATACTATTAAGGGTTTTTTTGCACCCACATATACCTACTACCTACCTGTAACTCTCCACCCCCCATTACATAAACCTTGTTATTTTTACCCTCTCACAGATTTGGCACTCACGCTCATCATCAACCAAATGTCGATCCCTCCAGGCATTAAGCTGGTACAGCACACTGCTCTATTGTTCAGATTCACAGGTAATATATGTTTACGACATTCATTCCTTGTCTGTTGATTGATCGGTGTATTGTCTGCACTGTACAAAGAGTTTACAGCTTTCTTAAAGTTGAAAAACTGTAAAGTCTCAACAACAACAACAAAAAAACAATGCAAAAAGAACTCTCAATTTTTCATGTGCTAGTGATATTAATTATAGATTAATATACGCCATAGAAAACAAGAAGGTCTGGTTCATGTACAGGTGATAGAGTTACAAGGCATTATTTATGGTGTTAACTCTTAGTAAATTTAGTGCCCTCTCTCTCTCTCTCACACACACACACACACACACAAACACCTTGCTATATGTAAGTGTGTATGCTGTGTTCTGATTCCTTTGTCAGCCTATTGATTGGGCCCTTTTTCTATTCATATTTGATATGCCTGGAGGCACTGTCTTAAAACCATCCCGAGACTAAAAGGGCCCTTTGATTGAAACAGGATTGGAGCTGTTAGTGTGCCTAATGATCCACGTCCACACCTTACAAATAGGACCAGAAACACTTAACACTGCTACTGTTCTAGACAAGCGTTTCCTCTGTTATAATAAACTCATTAATACTGACATTCAGAATCTTGTGGAAGAAATCTTAATTGTAGTCTTAATTGCTGACTTCCCAAACACAACAGTAATTATCTAAAGAACGCACCCTATATGTCAAAAGGTTTATGGACACCCGACCATCACACCCATATGTGGGCCTTTCCTAAACTGCTTCTACAAATTTGAAAGATATTCTCTATGCATGCTTATCTTATGATCATAATCACACCCATCAAATATTAGGCTCATTATTCAAATGTGTACATCAATTTCTATCTCTTTATTTGAGCCATAGAGCTTTATATTCTTGAAATGTATATTCCTGAAACAAAACACAAGGTGTCCAAGGTTTGAAATAAACCCAATCAATTGAAAAGGAAACTATTAGAATAATAATAATAATAAATATTACAGATAAAGGTTTCTATGCTTCATGGTTCTCTGGGGTTCCTAGACCCCACTTTTTATGTGCTACAAAGGATAGTAGGAGTAGTAGGAGTCAGGTTTCAATCAAGGAAGAAAGGCAACAGTTTACAGATTTCCCTTTGAAATTTTTTTTGGAGCTTTATAATAGAAATACAATTACATTAAATGCCACTCCGTAAAATAATAATAATATGAAGAATGATATTTTTGTCATTTCAAAATATTTTTCATCATATCATATTATGTAGGCATATAACATGTTGTAGCCTAAATTATAGCTATAGAAGTAAAGTGGGGGTTAAGTGTGTAACAATATGTAATGAACAAATACTTTTGGCAAATGTAGCTAGCTATCAGGACAGCAGAAACACATGAAGCATATTGATAAACACCACAATATTAATTCTGTTAAGATGGAGTCAGATTCTGTTAGAAATGTGTCATTTTGATTGATTTGAGGATGTCTTTGCTGTGTAACCTGAATAAATGGCGTCTTTACTTTCGATGACACAGTGATTCTTGGGTGTTTTAAGTGTAAACAAAGAGGCTTAATTACTGTCATCCCATAACAATGTAGTAAAGAGCCTACACTAGACATCTGTTGCTTACCTTCAAAGCAGTCGTTAGTCCGCTGCAGGATGCAGAATGTCGAGCTGATGAAGTTCCTCAGGTCTGTTTTACATGCCTAAAGTTTGTGTTCATAGAATATATAGAATTAGGAAGATATGATGGATCATAAAACACCATTTAGTTCTGATTTAATTATTTTGAATCAATAAAGAGACCCATAAACTCAAAAACAGCCTTCTTGCAAAAGTCTCTGTTTTATGGCTTGTGTTTTTGTTGTTGTTGTTTTGCCATGAAAGAAGCTTACAGAACTTTTTCAACATAAAGTCATATTTAACCGGTTAAAGAGAAACTAGTTAAATAAAAGGGCTATATTATAAAATAGGTTATATGACCATAAGAGCCTATAATCTACATGCATGTAGCATGTTGTCATACTTGAGGTGTGTGTCACATCCCAAACCGTTTACTACCAGTCTAAAAAAAGTGGCAAAGCAGAAGGCTGTTCAGATTACCATAGTGGCAGTAGGAAGCCTATTTACTTTAGTGTTTTAATTTCCTTTATAACCCGAACTGAATTTTTTTCCAACATATGTTATTCGGAACATATTATTATTATTATTATTATTATTATTATTCACTCTGATGAAATGCTTACTAGTGACGAAATTAATATTATTATAACACTACTATTACTACTACTACTACTACTACTAATAATAATAATAATAATAATAGTAATAATAATGTGTTACATTTACACGTTATTCTGAACTTTAATTTAATTTAATTATTATTATTATTATTATTATTATTATTATTATTATTATTGCTTATCTACACAGACAGTGTGCAGTGTAATGCTATCTCTACAGCCATTCATTTGGAGCTGTGATCCTTTTGGATATTTCGTCCAAATTAAATGTTGCCCTGGGAATTTAAAATAAATAGTTTTTTTTTTAATAAAATAAAACAGTATCGCCCATTTACAGCTGATACACATCCATTACCCAGGGTTTAAACACATAAAACAACACGCGTCTAATCATTTCAACTGTGATGTTTGAGGTGATTTTAGTATTTCGTTGCTTTTTATTGTCTACCTCCTGTTACCCATCATGCACCGGGATATAACGCGATAACACTAACATTAACTTAAACAGCTGTGTGATTCTCAAAAGTGAACGGATTTGTCTATATTACTAAAAGATTTTTTTCATACAAACTTGATTTCCCCCCTTTTTTCAACGAAATCCGCGTTAAAAAAACCGCAGCACGTATTCTAAATATTGACTTGAATCATTTTATTCAGGCAAACAAGAACGGTAAATAAATAATGTTTATAGATTAAAAACAAATATTTCAGCATTTCATACATTTCAACAAGAGGTGTATAGCCTACTGCAGGTGAGCTGCTGATTCCTGTCCAATTTCATGTGCAAATGGCCGTCAAAATAGCCTAAAAACAATAATAATAATAATAATAATAAAACCGGAGAGCGCAAACACGTTTGGGTAGGCGAGTTGAAAGAGTGGAAAATGTGTTGTGGAGTCAACAAATCAGTCAAGGTTTATATAATACACAAACACTCTTGGTTTTGATTAAATCTCGCGGTAACTGTAGTGCGTGTTGTGCCAGCAGAGCAGAAATGGCGTCCCTGTGCGCGGCGCTGATTTCCCGCAGCTCAGCTGATGTTGCCTGTGATAGCTGTGTCCTTTCCCGCGGCCGTTACTCACTCCACTGGCCCCCGGATTGTTTTGGTGATAATATTTTGGGTTTCGGGAAACACCGCCCTTGTAGTATTGGTTTGGGTAAAGCCCTCCTGACATGGATTTGCGCCCGCACGATATCATCCCACAGCAAAAGCCTCAATGTTGAACAACTAAACCGGGGTTATAAACGTAAAGCAGGACACACATGAGCTCAAGGGTTCGTTCCTAAGTGTAGTACAGGTAACCTGCTCGCTCAAAGTTGTATAGCTGTTATTTCAATCCACACTTGAGATTTTGCTGTGCATCAGTCCTGCTCAGTCCTGCCAAACCAGCTGGGCGACTTCTGACTCACAGTTTAGGCTACACAAAGCACAAACGGCATTTTGGAAACATTAAAATCATGGAAATCTCTTTAGCCTACACTATAAACATTTGCTTGGGAATCCCCTGTCACCTTACTACAAAATTCCCAGTGTGCAATGAACACCTACATTCTCAGAAATACAGGTACCAAACTGTATTTTTATTTGGCATCAGATTGGTCATCATCCTTTGTATCTTTAGTATAAATCTTTCACCCGTAATAATAATAATAATAATAATAATAATAATTGGACCTTTTATCTCTGATGTACCTTTAAAGCTTTACTCTAAAAGCTTTAAAAAGCTACGCCACATGCATCTTCACAGGTTAAATAAAAAAAAACAAAAAATAGCACACTATCCTTGATGGTACTGTCCCAGTCATAAACTAAAAATACAATTTGGTATCTTTATTTTTAAGAGTGCACCTTGGCTATACATGGACACACAGACTCTATATCTATTATTTTTAAATGGATCAAAACTAAAGGGGTTGACTAATCTCGTGCTATTGTGGTCATGTTAATGGCAGGCTCCGCTAGTTTCCTTTACCCGAGTACTTAGGCGTACTTTAACTCAACCCTGGAGACTTTGCCATCATTTTGGCCAGCACTGACAAAAGGCTGAGACGTCGACTGAATGTTTTTGTAGAAGCGGATTCATTCCTTATTTCAGGCCGTGTTGCGTCTCCTTGTGTCTCCTCAAGTCCACTTTGCGCTGGAAGCCTTTTCCACACAAGTCACACCCAAAAGGTTTAAAACCAGTGTGTTTTCGGCTATGCGTTATCAAATTTGAACTCTGGCTGAAAGCTTTGCCGCATACTTGACATTTGTGGGGCTTCTCGCCTGTAAAATAGAAAGAAAATAGACGTCAGCTCTTGATCTACTCATTTCATATTGTGTTATAGTCTAAACATAGGGGATATTGACAAGAGGGTTAAAGGGGGTTAAAGCTAAGGTTGGGAGGATGGGTATTGTTATTACATTTTTAAAGAATTTATTCATATGACTTCAAAATCTGTGAGATGATTGAGATTTATGAGATCAGGTTTAAAAGTTGCATGTGTGGCCAACCATGAAAACAATGGCACTAGAATATAGCAATACTGTTTATAGGATAATTACAAAACTGACAGGATGAATAAACATCTTATATTGACAACTGCTGACTACTTTTAAATCACCAGTTCATTCTGTGTAACGTTTTACAGGCAGTGTGTATTCAATCATACACCCCACCTCCCTGCTCCTATCAGACTACAGCACAAGGTTTGGAAATTCTATCAGTTTTAAATTCTATCATGCATTTTCCTAAACTATACAATGTTTAGATGTGTCATGGGTGTTCGTGTAAATTCAATGAATTTATTTGAAAGCTAACATTCTGTGATAAGAAACCCACCTGTGTGAATAAACGTGTGTTTCTTCATGTCTGATTTCTGATGAAACCTCTTGCCGCAGTACTGGCATGGGTAAGGCCTCGTATCGGAGTGGATGAGAAGGTGCGTGGACAGAGTAGAGGATCTTTTGAATGTTTTCCCACAAATTTTACAATCAAAGCTTCTCTCCTGTGAAAATAAGATGACAGGTAATGTTAAAAAAAAAAAAAAAAAAAAAAAACACTGAAACAACAATCTGTGGGTGGCAGATTTTGGAGACCTGAACTACGGTTACCTGAGAATGAACAGATCTGTGCTGTTCCAGGCTGACCGCATGTCCAAAGGTTTTCCCACAGATGTCACAAGCGAAGGGTCTCGTTCCACTATGGGACCTCCGGACATGTACTTCTAAACCATGTGGAGTGGAAAACACCTGTGGGGCAGAAAAAACACTGTATTGCTCAGTACAAACAGTACACCGCCTGAGGTATTTGCCACACAGTGTTTCCTAAAGAGCTCAGGGAACTTCAGACAGGCTACAAGCTTGAATGTAGCAAATAGGGTTGGGAGACTAAAAGTTACTCCAGTCTGCAAAATAGTAAACGGTAAAGTTGTGTGCTGTTACCTTGCTGCATTTGATGCACCTGAAGGCTCCATTCAGCATGAGGCGAGTGCATAGCCCGGCTGTGGCCGTTTTCATTTTGGGTCTGTGAATTTCCCTGTCTACATACAGTCCAGGGGCAGCAGGAGGCCGCTCGAATAGGTTTGTAGTCGACTCATAATTGCCATAAATACTTGTGCTGGATCCCCTTTCACCAAAAAGAGAAGGTCCGATCATTCTTTCTCCATAATAACTTAGGGAAGGGTGATGGTGATTAAAGTTCTGCCGGACCAGTTGTCTCATCTCAGAGCCTGAGTAACTGTTGTTCCATGGCTCGAAGGGCACCGCAAATGGCTGCGTTTCATCAACACTGGGTGAAAATGACTTGTCAGAGTCTGTCAGGAAAAAAGAGCAGTCAGTATTTCCTCAATTCTGAAGTCTGTTACAGGTATAGGTTGCTTTTTTTGGCTTGCGTCAATGTCATTTAATATGTCGTGCATATTAGAAATGGATGTTAGTGGATGTCTAAGTTGCAATGCAGTGAAACATAAACACAACATACACATACAGTATATAGTATATAGGCTAATTAAATCAGATTAAAGATGCGTGCTAGTGTAATATATACATCGATGAGAAGGAAAAAAAATGTAAAATTTTTTCAAATTTAAAAATGTTATAATTATCAATGTTAAGTTAAAATAATAATACTATATAAAATAATAAAAATAATACTATATAATCCCTCAGTAGCATGTACTTGGTGTGCAGGTACCACAAGGTTCAAATGTAAAAAAAAATGTTTTAAGATGCTATAAAACTTGCTATAAAACAGGTTTCATTATTTTTGGTCTCAGAAAAGCGTACTGAATAGAAGGCTCAAGTCCATGTCGCTGGGTGACTATCATCAACAGTAAACCTTTTATGTTTAGTGTGTATCTTTTATCGGCAAAGATGCATAATTACAGTTCAAATATGTAGCCTAAATCATTTTAAATGTATAATATATAACATTTCTAGCTGAAAAAATACATGCATACATGTATAAAGATACAGTTTAGTACATTTGAAAGTGTTTAGTATATATTCTGAAAGTAAATATCTATATTTATTTTAGTAATAACAGCAACAACAACAATATTATTATTATTATCGTTATAATAATAATAATAATAATAATAATAATAGTAATAATAACAATAATAATAATAATAATAATTATTATTATTATTATTACTATTATTATTATTATTATTATTATTATTATTATTATAATACCTCAGTAGCATTCCCCTAGTTAGTGTATTGATAAATACCCCAAAGATGAAAAATGTTAAAAAACTAAAACACTTGCAGGTACACTTCCCTATAGACTCTGGTGGTTTATATAGTCGATGCATACACAAACCACTTTCGTTCACTATGACTAGATAGTTGTTAGTTAGTTGTTATTCGAGAAGCAAAACTACTACAATAATGCAGAGCACACAGAGGCTGGTACCTGGTGATGCAGAGGGCGATGGAGGCCTCCAGTCCTCATAGTCTGAAGAGCGATCACACCCGCTGCTGCTGCAGCTGAGCGGAGAGCGCGAGGCAACGGCGGAGGAGTCCGCGAGCGTGAACACTTCCGCCGCCTCTGCACTGCCAACATCCCCACACACCTCCTCTCCTTCTGTACTCCCACTGTCTGCAGCATCACACACACACACACACACACCATGCGATTAAAAATGTATTTAAAATCATTTGTCCTTTAAACTAATGCGGGAAAATCTGTCGGAAAAGCCTCATATCAGTCATATCTAATGTAAAATTACAAAAGGGCCATCCACGTCGTATGTATAAGCTTTATAAATTAACATTTTAAAATGTAAAAAAGAGTGAATAATCGAAAAGAAGAAACAAATGAAAAACGTTCAATGCCATTGAAATAAATCATTCCTACTGACAAAGAGCTTAGAAAATGAACTACATTAACGCCGGATTGATTTTTATTATTCTAATAAATATACATTACATAAAAAAACTATTTATTATAACATAAATAACTTCCATCATTACACATTTGTCATTAGTCATACAGCTTAACGCTATCTAGCTATCTATATAGTTTATAGCAAAGCAATAGAATAAATGTTAATTTTTAAAAGCTTATTATTCTATTAAAAAAAAGGATAATAGTCTGAAATAAAATACCTGCGCATATACGAGCTAAAATCGTATCGAATCTGTTGTAGTTGTCCTCTAAACTCCGCGTCTCGTGGTAGCTGTGGGCCTTTTTACTCTTCACCAAGAAAGACCGAGGCATTTTTCTTGTCTTTGCTCTCCTTTTTTCCTACAATTTAGAAAGATAGAGCAAGTGGTGATCAGTGCGTCTGGAAGTCCAACTGAAAGGCCGTGAAGGGAATCAGCTCTCCTGTAAGGCTATAAGGCAACCTGAGAGCGAACTGCGCATGCGCAACTCCCTTCGCCCGTCTGCCAGGTGTTGCAAGTAGACAGGTGCTTTAAATGAAAGCCAACCATAAGGGTTCCTGCGGGTTTTTGTTTTTTTTTTTTTTCTGGAGGAGGAGGAGGAAGAAGAGGAGGGGGAGGAAGGGTCCGTCGCTGTATAAATGAACACGGGCACTCAGCCCCATAGGGAATTGGAAGCAGAGCAATCAGGATTAAATGATACACTGGCTTTATCAGTCTGATACTCGATCTGAAGCAGCCGCAGGAGAGGAGAGGAAATGCTGAGAGACGGGTTCAATACAATTCTGGTTCAAAGTCACACATTTAGTGCTGGCTTACAGTTTTAAGATCACTCATATCATTACAAAAAAAAGCCTGTAAGGGACTAATCTGTGCACAAATACCAATGTGATGTCCAGTATCTATTATTAGTTTTGTATTTGATAAAGGATACTAATATAGGCCAAACAGCTACACTTATAAAAAGGTATAAACTATGTCTTTTCTTGTTACTGGGGTTGCTTTTCTCAAGCGGCACCTTTGTACTTATAGTAATGATCTAAATCTAGATTTCATACGCCTGTTAGATTTAAATCATTTCAATCCATAAATCGTTTAAAGGTAAGTTATTATATGCGCATTGTTATCCACGAGGAAATGTACAGTCAGCTACAGTTCTTTCGCCAAAGTTCAACCTGCGGATTCGCATGTAGATGTACTTATTTGCATGCTTTTGCGGCTCAAGTGTTTAGAATGAACGCATTAATATAATACACAATAAATAAAACCAATCATATATTTTTTTTCAGACATTTTCCTGATCATATCCTAATCATACACACAGAAACAAAAACGGCGTCGACGCAAAACGGACAAACAGACGCGTAATGAATGCATTAACGCGTCTGTAGCAGCCTCTAGTCTGTTCTTTTCCTCCCTGCTCGGATCTGATTTTTATGAAAAATAAACTCAGCTAAAGCTTTGTGTTGTGGTGCAGACCACACGACTGGCACTTGCGTTGCACCGCCCTCTCGAGTTTCACGCCTGCTCTTTCCGCGAGCACGTGCAGGTGGAACAGAGACGCCTTGTTCTCATTGAGTGCAGAATCGGGACGCCGGTGATCTGCTGTCGTGAATCCCCCCTTCTGCCCCCTTACATCCTCCGGGGTGGAGGAACAGTAGGAACAGAGCCCCGCATTGATCCCGCAAAGCAGACGGACCGCAGGTATCCAGCTGATGCGCACACGGGCTCTCTCACCTGCCGCACGCCGGCTCGTGCCATTCACCGCGTGAAGGCACAACCTCTGAAGACCCCCAATCCTACACACACACACACACACACACACACACACACACACCGCGGCCCCCCATCACCAGCTTCTTTACTTTCACTAAAGATGCATAAAATGAACTTTTGTAGCATAACCTGTCACACATTGTCCCGTGGTAGCTGTTACAATTGTTAGGAGTGCAACCAATAATTCATGGTTCCCGTTAGTTTTCGTAGAGTCAAACGCTGATCAGTTGTAACTGCATGACTGATTTAAACAAGGGTAGCTTCGAGGTAGCGCACTGACGTTATAGTTTGCACGCAGTGAGACTTCCTGCACAATGTACAGGTTATATTAAAACAAATGTAAACTAGCTAACCCCCACCGGAACACGCACACAGCCCCACAGACTGTGCTTGTCGCAAAACACTGCGCCGACAATTAACTACCCGTATCTCAGCGGCTTTATCAGCGCTTCGGACGACAGCCAACTGAAGTCAAAATCTGACACACGTAATCTCAAACCCCAGTCCCGGAGGTTTTAGATTGTGCATTTGCAAATGCCCGGCCATCACGGGGCAGGAAATCAAAGCGCAATGTGCTCTCCGTTGATTAGACACGCGCGCGCTCGGAACCGCAGGTCATCCGGGCACGATAAAAGCGCGTTCACTCGTTTAGACAGTTTTACATCTGCAACAAGAACAAAACATGTTAAAGCCTGCCATCCAATGCCATGCACACGTTTAGAGTGCGACTACTTCTCATAGTCAGGATTGTTTATTTAATAATCCTAAATAACAATTTTCCCGGGGCGACACGGTGGGTAGCACCGTCGCCTCACAGCAAGAAGGTCCCGGGTTCGATCCAGAACGGGCATGTCCTCCCCGTGTCCGCGTGGGTTTACCCCGGGTACTCCGGTTTCCTCCCACAGTCCAAAGACATGCACGTTA
>JAOTRJ010000019.1:18358762-18371407 GCA_028564905.1 Leptodoras praelongus
GATAGATCAAAAACACAAACAGTTGAAAAAAAAAAAAAAAAAAACAACAAAAAAAAAAGATGTAGCAGTTTACTAATACAACTTAGACGCCACATTGACTTTAGAGGCAAAATGTTTATGCATCTTAGCCCAGGTTAACCCCCCCTTATTCAATCTGTGCAACTAAGAGAATTCTGATATCTTCTCATAGCGGCATAGTACAACCTGTGCCTCACCTCATCCTTGAGTTCTGCTATCTGGTCTTTGAGGTCTCTGATGTACTGGTTGGAGTCTGTGGTGTTCAGATGCCCCTGTACTCTCCCTTCTTCTTTCTGAGGGGGGAATCAGAGAAAAACAAACTTTAATTCAGTCACAACACAAGGAGTATCAGACACAACACGGAACATGCTCTTCTAAAGTACAATGTTTACACTTTCAGGCTAAAGTGCTGCTTGATTTTCAATCACTACCTCAAATAAATGAGAGATTATATGATTTGCTATGATGTATGAGTGATGATGTATTGAGATCATGAGACACTAATGTGAGCTTAGCATGTGCACTGCTAAAACAGCGAAACAGTGGAGAAATTAAATCCAGGGGTTTTAAATGATCAGTTCTGAAGTCTAAAGCAAAAACATTATACTAACTGTAAAACTGATTCATTTACAGTATTCAGCGAATAACACATTTTAGATAACACATGCCACATGCTTAACCAAATCCAGAGTTAGATGAAGTCCCTCTAAAATAAATCAATAAACTAAAGCATATTTAACACGCAGAAATCGGAGACCCCGATGTCAAATGATTTCGGATCACAGCTTTCTAATCCTGAGTTTCATTTTATAAGAAGTCACACATAAGTTTTACTACAAATTTCCATTTAAAGCTGAAAACCTAGGGTGAACAAGGTAGGAGTGCAGAAGCAGGAAGAGCGAAGCTCAGCTAGAATGGCGTTACCGCATCATGCTGGCGACACACTGAGCGTGTTTTTGCTCCTGATGCCTTGGGGAAACGCCTAGCTGCGGTGTTAAACTGTCACACGTGCTGTTTATATTCCACACATCTGCAAAAGCTTGTAAACAAACTGGAAAGACACGAAACTTGATTCATCCAGCAAAGAAAATAGAGAGAGGGAAAGGGTAAAAAAAAAAGGGGAAGAGGAACACACAAGGGTTGAAGAAGGGACATGAGATCTAGCAGATCCACACACAGACACACACACACACAAGGCATGAGTATTTTCAATTTCTGCGGTCTGCACTAAGGGCAGGGCTTGCTGGCTTCTGACAGGCTGGAGATGATGAGGAATCTGAAGCAGCAGCGTTCCAGGAATCTGTGTTTCTCTTGAGGTTTGTCTCCCCCACCTCCAGGTGCCAATGATAAGAAAGAGGCAGTTAGCAGACTTCCTTACACTCAGCTGCGTAAAGTCAGCAGGTGGCAGGCTGCGGCTAGGGACGTCAAACGGCTCTAAATAATGGCTTCCTTGCTTACGCACCCCCAAAAATACAACCTTGGAAGCCGTTGTTAAAAACGATAAAAACCAGAAAACAACTGTGACAATTTCTGGACTTTCAACCAAGATACAAGCCAACAGGTAGTTAGTGAGGACGCTATATTGTTACTGTGTCAGGGAATTTAAGAACATTGGTTCACGTGAATAACCAGAACATTCGGAAATAGCGTTGCATACATTTAATCTTAAACGATCCTTTTGAATACGTAATATTCAAAGTTAATGACTATTACGTTTACCTGTGAGACACATTGCTGAAGTCTCACTGCTCAGACTGCAACTCACACATTCTGGTTCTCCCTCGAAGCACACAAACCAAAAAGTCTGCTTCACAAAAACACTGGAATCACATTAACACAAGGCTCAATAACCTATTTAGTTATAAATGCAGAAGTGCAAGTTGTATAATGAAACCAAAACAGCAATTAGAGCTCACAAACACTGCCTATAAATTCACAAATAATTAAAGCAAACAGCTCTACTCGAGTTTTCAACTCATTTCCCAGCGAGGTGCTTGTAAGAAAGAAATGGCTTCGTGTTTGTTGCTTGAATGGGCATTTCAAGAGGCAACACATACGCTACTACTTATGCGTTCTTATTTGTAACTTGGAAGTGTGAAAAAGGTTATTTTGCAGGCAGACCTCCGAGGATGAATGCTAACTAAACAGCCCAGGTACGCAGCAAAATGTAGTGAAATGAGTATTCTCGATGCGCCTGACTCTGTGGAACTCAAAACTAGGGGAGGGAACATTATGCATTTTGTAAAGAGTGCAGGCATGACAGGGTGTTAAACATTAAAATAAAGACAAAGCAAGACTATAGGGACTTACTCACTGACACACTCACTGCACTGCTCAAACGGAAATGACAGCTAGCTAACTCCACAAATGCTCAAGAGTAACACACACACACACACACACACACGTGTGTAACTTCTTCAAATGTGAAATCTTCAGATTTTCCATAACCCATCTCCATATTTCTGTGGTTGACCAACATGCACACAATGCAGAGACCATGTGCACAGACACATCAATACAGTTAAGCATTAGAGCAAACAATGACAATGCTATGAAGGATAAAGAGAATTAATAAACATATTTTATTTAAGTTCAATGATGCTGTAGCATACAATAATTTAACTGCACTGTTGCGATAACAGTATGACCAAAAATAAATATCTTTCTCCTGTCTTTCTAAAAGGTACACTGGTACACACACCCCAAACACTGAATAACCTATGCCCACGGAATAAAGAAATGAAATAAATCATTTCGAACATGATTTTATTAAACAAATTTCCACATGAATACCCAACCAACGAAACAGCTTTCATTTAAATGGAACATTATAGTTCTAAGAAATTAAAGTTTGACTTCATCTGCTCCTTTTAAAATATTTTATGATCGACAAAACATCTCTTGAAATAGCTGTAATGTCTCCAATTACAATAATCAATGTCCTTGACTCTGCCCAATAAGGTGCATATTTAAGGTCCTAAGATCTGGCCACTAGAGAGCCACCACTGACCCCATGGCCCTTAATCCCGATTACATGAACTATATGATTTCGCATAGATTTATGCCACATTAATACAGGAATGCACATAACTAAAACAAATCACACCATCAACAAGCAAATGCACACACAAACGTAGATTCAGCTCAAATAACAAAATCCAAAATCCAATCTAAAACCAAATATTAAATAAAAGGAATAAATCAGTGTGAAGAAGTGCTTTGGCAAGTAAGACATCTGACACAGGTTCCATGTTTTTCACAGGACATTTCTTTAATGAAGTTTAGGAAGTATGCCCAAAGCAGCCAGCCTCCTACTCGACTGAGCTGGAAACAAACTGCAGTAAACTTCAAGACTAAAGCTGTAAGATTTTTTTTTTCCTTTTCTAGGCCCGCCATAAACTAGTGCACTAGTCTTGGATCTGAACTGCCATAATACAGTTTCATCCTAGCACCTGACTGCATGTTTGCTCTCCTGTCACCTCCTTGTCATTGCTCATCTCAGTCTACCTCATTATGACCATAATCATCTTTTTTTTTTTCCCTTCCAGGCTGTTCTGGAGCGGAATCTTTTTTTTCTTTCTTAAAGAATAGTAAACATTCTGATTTTTATATCCTGTTTTCAAAACCAACTACATATCACTGTATCACTGAGGTTTTGCAGAGTGAAAGGGAGTAGGCACAACAGGCAGAATTACAACCAAATATAAAAAAACCCTGGTTATTTATCTGATCATTTTTGCAAGATATGGACAGATGATACATTCTCTGAAGGAGTGGTTCTCACAGTAGGGTGTGGTGAGTCATAACAGGGGGATCTGTGATTTTTTTTTAGTTACAGCAATGGCAATCTCAACTTACCATGATGAACATTATTATAGTTATTATGGAGTTCTTACACTAATCAGCCTGTTTGACATCTCCCTTGAATTGAATGCGTTTAAGCCAAAACTCAATAACTCAAAAACAAATATCAAATTAGGCCAATTGTGTTCTGTTAGGTGAAAGCACAGCAAGCAACAGAACATTATTGCACATATTTACATAATGTTAATGGAATAAAGTTGTACTGGTGATTTTAATTGACCGTTTAATGGGGTCCATGGCTATAAAAGTTTGAATCCCTGCTCTTGTTTAATAAGCCAATGAGTGGCATTAGGTGAAGATGAGAAGGGGTTAGTGATGAAGATGGATAACTAAGGCAAATGAATCAGGAGTGACTGTTTATAGAGAACATGACATTTTAATCAATAGTTCAAAACAGATTTACAATCTCTTCTCTTGACGCATTTGTGGCTTAACTGGTGAATCTCACTTTTTTATTCGTTTCCGGTCTAGCAATACAAACCTACAATATAACCCACCTTTAATGCCCTTATTCTTTCCCACACAGATCACACAAAGGTGTTGCCAGTTGCTATGTAAAAATAATATTTCTGAGAATGACTTTAATCTTGCTTTACCTGGCACCAGCCATGGTATTTCTGATAAGTTTATTTAGATATGGGGAAAACCCAGTGTAAAGTACTGCTTCTCTGAATCTCCTCTGCTGCCATAGAGACACGCAACACCTTTAAGGGCCATCCCAATAAGCTATATAATGTGTACCCGTTTACTGCAAGAATGTGTGTATGCAAAAGTTCTTTTGAAACTTTCAGTAAAGAGAAGCTTTATGATGCAGTCTCACTCCCTGTCTGCCAAGCTATCCTATCTCTAAGTTTAATCCAGCATGCTGCTAAATCTCTGTCTTATGTTTAAAAATGTGCATGCAAAACAGCAAAGCACAAAATCAGCTTTGATTCCAGCTCAGTGAGTATCTGAGCCTGATAGGAAGTGGTTTCGCATATGGTAATGAAGATAGCTGATGTGTGGTCTCAGAACGGCCATGCAAAAGCAACAACTTTACCCTACAGCATGAGAGGTGCAAAAAAAAAAAAAAAAAAAGTGTCATTTTCAGGCAGCAGTGTGACGCTTATTTTAAAGTGACATGCCAGTAGATGACATGGCTTTTGGTTGGTGGTGTTAAGCACTGCCTAGGAAAGGCCTTTTTCTCACTTTCAGGTTTTTTTTTTTTTTTTTAAAGATGTGCTGTTAGGGAGAATCAATACTCAGTTTAAATCAAACTGGTGCACAATATGCAGAGAGTAGTTGACAATCTACAAGACTTCAACTACCTGTCACAGGTTGAGTCGGTGTACTGGTGCCAGACAGACATGTAGGCCCAGTCTGAAGCGAATTTTTCCAGACAGAGTGAAACCTCTCTGAAGTGACTCATAAACTCTGAACAGAGACCTGAGCACATTTAGCAGTCTGTATGTAATTTCCAGTGGTGGTGTATGTGGCCTAAATATGGGTGAAAGAGAATGAGAATCAGTGTTGTGGTTTTAAGCCTTAAACAATACGTTTTGTTAGGTTGTGCATCAGCGAACAAACCTTACCCTGAAACTGTTGCACCATATATGAACTGACCCTTAATAACCTTAAATGTTTGCTCACTTGTCAGCACCACACACCCTCTGAGTCTGTGGTACATATATTGTGCCAGACTAACCATACAGTGCAGTTACAGAGGACACCAGACACTTGGACAGTCTCATTCTCTCTCCTTCTCTATTAAAGCCACACATTCTGTGCCAGGCCTGTTAGTAGATTAACCAGATTTGGTAAACCATAGGCCTATCCCCACAACTGTGAGTGCATAAAACTGTGGCTAACCAAAACCACAGAACCACAGCTCGAGTTCTGAAACAGGATGGCAGTAAGCGTTCAGCAAAACCTGCCTCGGAGCAAACGTGCAGAACATCAGGTTCTTAAAACATTCATACACTTTGCAAAAAACACTCATTTGTCTGCTATGATATGGGAACACAGAAAATAATAACCTCATGCTGTCGTGAGTAATACTGATACTATGAGTCTTGCCAAATCATAACAGCAGGACAGATTGAGTGTAAAAATCAGAAAGTCTTGTGGTCATTTTAAAAACAAAACAACATTGATCTCACAACTCAGAACAGACGCTTACAACAACTTTTTTATCAGTGACTGTTAATTCACATCTCTATGCTTTTATTACTATTTTACTGTAACTATACTGTAATCTCACTACAACAATAAAATTAGTTCCATGACACATCAGTAGCTTGTGACCATTTAGTGAGCATTAATAACAGAATACTGGATGTAAATCTCACAAACCAAAAGCCGTATTTGTGCAATATTGAGAATTTTGCTCAAGCACTACCAACATTTCCATATTGCAGTCAACAAAAATGAAAGGTCGCCATCCACGAAAAAAAAAAACCCCTTTGCTCAGTGCAAGTTTCAGGATTTCGTTAACACTATTCCCATGACCCACTGTCTAAAACTCAACGATCAGTTTAGAAATAACTTGCAGAAGTACACTCAAACTATTATAAACATCTAGCTAAAGGCAGCAAGTGAAACTATGAACTTTAATCTTAGACATGGTTAAGTTCTAAATAAAGCCGTAGGGGAGAGCCAGCACCTTTGTAACCTTTTTTGGTTTGAGTTAAACAACTCGAGGATGATTTATATAACAGACTTTGTCACGGCTTCCCAGATAACATCATGCTTGCTTACATCTTTTTTATCATGAGCAAGTTTCCCCAGTATCATCAGAGAGTGCTGTATGTTTTCACAGAAACCAAAAGAGTTGCGACATTACTGGTAAAGCATCCTGATCGTAACGGTGTGCGGGTCAGTTGTAACAGCAGGCACGTACGCGGACATCCAGAAAAATCAAAGCCTGTCTGTGCTCTGTGTGAAATACCTTTGAGGAAAATCTTAAGTATTTACAAAAGATCACTGCATGCCCATTGTGCACATGTGGAGGAGAGCATGCAGAACAAACACTCAGTTAATGATGTAATGTAACTGATTGGGGGTATCCTTTTTTATTTTTGCCCCTGAAGCATGATTCTGTATAATTACAGTACAGTGCAAAAGTCTTAAGCACCCTATTGATATTGCTGATTTATTTTTAGTTCTGCATTATTGAGTCAGTACAGAAAGTAACTTTTCCAACAAAAAATTCAATGTTACACAAAAATGTTTGTATGTCAGTAACGAAAGCAACAGACCACTTTTCAGACAAAAAACACAATGAAGTAATTGTAACAGTTAAAGTCTCCAGAAGAGCTATGGAGGATTCTCCAAGACTCTCAGTGAATCTTAAAAGCTAATTTCTTTTTTTTGCAAACATTTTTTTGGGGTAATCTTTTTTACTGACTCAAAAGTGCTATTACATGAACAACAAAAGTTGTAGTTAAAAACAACAACGACTTTTGCACAGTCCTGTACAACAGGTGTTAGAAACATACAGTTAGCTGCACCCATGTTTTTCTACAGTCTAGCAAACAGAACGAGCATGCATGAATTCAGAAAACTATGCTAGCATGTAGTGTAGAGATGTGTGCACAAGTGCACAGATTTCAGTTTTTTTTTTTTTTCCCACACAGACAAAGAGAAGTGCTCTTGTACCTGGAAATATATGTATGTAATGAAGACAGTAATGTGTGCATCTAGAAATAAACAAATACATTACAACTGTGCCATCTCTGCCCTACCATGTGGTCTACAGTCTCAATTTTATAGAGTATATTTATGCCACGGTGCTACCGAATTCTCGATGTTAATTGGTCAGAAGGTGTTGATTACATTTTTATTACAGCAGCCCTGGCGATAGTGTCCAGGTTTGTATTTATGCCTTCTGTATTCCTTCTAATATGTTATCATTAAAATTTTTTATGGTGATTTAAACATTTTATTTAAACATTTATGAAAGGAGTGTGTCTAGTGTCAGGAATGGACAATAAGTTTTCCACCAGAAGAAAATCATTAGAACAGAGGACTTTCCTGTTTCTTCACGAAATGACATGCATGTTTTTTTTTTTGTTTTTTTTTTCTTTTTTATCTTCATGAGAAAAGGAAAAAAAAAAGATGCTGGTGAAGAAATGAATGACGAAGGTAAGTGATGAACGGAAACTGACTTGTCTTATGGACATTCCACTTCATTAAACGGTGCAATAAATGGTTAAATAAAGGGCTGTTTTTCATTTTGTTGTCATGAATAAATTTCATATTTTAAAATCACAGGAATAAAACACACCAGGGCAGCAACTTTGCTTCACGCCAGGCTAGGTCACACCACCACATCACTGATTATTTTCCAATGAGAGGAGTTGCAACTCTAGGTTTTACCTGAATCTCCAATTCAGAGATCTGCTGCTGGAGTTCAGCCATGGCAGCCATGTTATCGGCCTCTCTTAATCTCACTGCCATCACCTCCTCTTTATTCTGATAGAGACAGAGAGTAACAGAGTGTGTGTGTGTGTGAGAGAGAGAGAGAGAGAGAGGGAGGGAGGGAGGGAGAAAGAGGGAGGGGGTTATCTTTCTGCTACAGAAGCTGAAAACAGAACCCACTAGTTCCTCTTTACATGACTGGATTTGCTGATTGTGACTGTGGATAAGATCGCTAACACACATGATGAAATAGCATGACTTTCACAAAATGTGCAAATACACTGTTCTGATGATTGGGCTGCAGAAAACGGTTCAAGATTCAATATGATTAACAGTGTTTTTTTTTTTTTTTTAAACACACCACAAGATTTCCAGCATCTTTCAGATGGTGTGAAGGATCAAACCTGAAGGATGCTGTCCTTACCTTACACTCAATCTCTGCCTGCTTGCGTTTGGACTCCTGCAGCTCTGAGTGCAGCATTTTATTCTGTGTGCTCAAAACCTGCAAACGATCCTGCAAACTGCGCGTCTCTTGCTCAGCTCGCCGCAACTGGTTGCTATGGATTTGGTTCTAAAGGTAAACAAAACACAGAATGAAAGTTTAGATTTGAACGCATCCCCTCGTGCTTTCCCTGTCCTGTCTAAATACACGAAGAGGCGATCTACAAGGAACTGCAAAAAAAAAAAAAAAAAAAAAAAAAAAAAGTGTGAAGATGACGCAAAAGATTAAATATTAACCTCTTGAACCAAGAGGACACAGTGCTGTACTACATAATGATAAAGCCCTAGAACTGTTAAAGCCATAATGGGCTTTTCCACAGTTCATACCACGTTGGCAGCTATTTTGATTCTCTCTTTCTGAGTAGATTTCAGTGTGAAACTATATGGTTGATTTTAAAGGAAGCATATTAGGAAACATTCACTTTTTAAGGTTCTGTGCACATACAGTTGGGTCTCTGGAGTACCTTGCAAACCCATAAACTTTGAAACATGAAAATCCAGTCAGTTCTTTATACGCTGTCTATTTAAGAAAACATGGGATTAATCACTCTGTTCAGAATCTGTACAGCACCTATGTCACAAACAAACTCATTAGAATGATACCACCACCCAACCTGAATATCTCCTGCTACTGTGTCTGTATCTCCACCCATAGCTTGAGAATCACATTTGAGAAAGGGTGTCATTTTTTTTTGTTTATTTATAATGAGTTGCAGCCGCTCCAGCTTTAAGTCAAAGTTAAGGAACATGCACGGGAAATACGCTGCTGTCGGGTATACGCTACATCGACTCCCAGCCTCAGAGGACAAAGCAGCTGCGTGGAGAAACTTTATTTTTGATGGCTCAAAAAACTGGCAGCATAAAACTGTTCGTGTGAGTTAAAAGTGGGTTAGTATAATGCTGAATGCCGAACATTTCTTTACCTTGAATGTAAGTTAATGCTAGATGCTTGAGCAAGGTGTTTAGGCTATAAACACTATAGGCTAGATGATCTGAATGTAAGCCTAAATGCACTCCCCAAGCATCTAGCAGTGATTATAGCCTAAAAATCACGATTCAAACTGGAGATATTTTGTACTCCATGTAGATCATAAAGCCTTAAGTATAAAAAATTATTGAAATCGTTTGAGAAATGTAAAAAGTTTAGCACTTTACAGCACAGAAAAATTGCCAGTTTTTTTGGTCTCACTCCCCTTTGCCAATGCAGCATCTAGGTAGTATGCCTATAGACAGACTCCTATAGACACACTCCTCGGCACAGGAGGACAGGTGAGCAGTGGCTCCTTATTATTTAAAGCAACAGGCACTGAAACTAAGCATTTAGAAAGGTGTTTTAAACATAGTGAAAAGACAGCTGTAGTATTTAATTCATGGCTATTCTGACAAAATAATGTCATAATCATTTCATTAAGTCTCGAGGGAACTGTATTAACTTGTAGACAATGGTATAATAGGTCCACTTTCAAGGTCCCCCATTTATAATTCTATGCTTTACTGCAGACACTGCTAGGAAGAGAAAGTGTACAATTATAATTCTGAAAAATTATTTCTAAAGGAAAAAAAAAAAAAGATTCTAATTGACATTTTAATAGTTGGCATGTTTCAATCATTTAGTTTCTGCAAAGCTGCAGTCTGGACTGCAACCAGGTAACATCACTGCCTAAAGAGACACAGGAAGAGAACTGGCGCCATCTTCTGTCATAGGAAAACATTCATCGCCACCACGGCATTTACTAGATCTGTGCATATACACAGGGATATTGAAATAATACCACCCAGAAATGCAGAACCTACAATCAGGACCAGCTATCATATTAATCATGTTAATCAAAAATCTGCCACAGATACAGCAGCTAATGTCTAGACTGAAAAATTGCTGGGGTTTTTTTTTTTAGCTTAAGCTTGACTTCTGTCGCCATCTAATGGCCTGTTCCTGAAAAAATCCAATCCACACAAAGATGTTTGCTGTACCCTTTATAAAAGAGAAAAAAAAAAGAGAGTGTGAGCGAGACCTGTGTCTCCAGTTCCAGCAGTCTCTGCCTGGTCTCGCGGAGTTCAGCTTGGGCCTCTGCCTCTCGCATTCTCACACTCATGAGCTCATCCTGAAGCTCGTTTGCCGAGTTCTTCCGTGGACTGTCCTTCCAGCGGCCAGCTGTACGTGCCAAGTGCCTCTGCAGAAGTAAACACTCTGTCAAACAGGCTTTCTCCAAAAACAGCCCATCAATCAATTTCCCCTAACTTGTGTTTATGCAAATTCTGAATCCCCACATGGTAAAGCATATCAGAAAACTTTAAACAAAAAATCGTTGGCAGTTTGGCTGAGGTGGAAAAAATGTTGCATTGGTTGAGAGAAGGTGCAATGAACTAAAACAAACCTATGAAGTATGATTCATATTTTTTTCCGACTTGGAAATTTGCTAAGCGCCTGAATGGAAACGTAACTGTCTACACTTACCTGAAAGTGGGTGTTCGAGTGCATGTGCGTGTACCTGCCAATGTTCCTCCAGATCTCGGACTTGCTGTCTAAGCTCTTTGAGGCCTGTCAGAGCTTCAGCCTCCCTTATCTTTACAGCAATAAGCTCCTCCTGAAGACGCACCACGTTATTCTCATCTGGCAGAGACGTGTTTCTCTGTAGCACACAAATACAGTTGAATTAATAACACAACAAAATAAAATACATAAATAAAAGCAAAAAAGGAGCTGCATCAATAAATAGTAAGTGGCTCATCTTGACATGAAGAGCAGTGAACTACTTTCATGGTCTCTGAAATGAACCCACCCTCTCCATGTCAAGGATTTTGTCCTGCATCTCCTTGAGAGCGCACTGAGACTCCGCCTCTTTGAGTCGAGCCTGGACCAGCTCTCTTTCCAACTGCAGGATAGACTCTTCAGAGTAGCGAGGGTTCCCCTTCTAGAGGCACAGAAAGGAAGAGCTATGAGGGATATGAGAGTTTCACTTTCACAATACTGAACTTACACACAACTGCAAGTCAATAATGATCCTAATTCAGTAGCGATAACCACCTCCACCATCTGCACTGCCACAATCAGCTGGGAGAAAAGTATCACTCAGGAACTGATTAAGAATCTGAGATTCTAATTCCCTGTAGCTTCAACTGAAGAAAAGAGCAGTACTTTATACCCTTTCTCATGTAATAAGCTCTAAAACAACGTGATGTAAAACAACAGCACACAAAACCGTGTTACGTAAATAAATGATGAGATACACTTATGCAAACACACGATATTTAGAGAATACCGGAACCCTGCAGCAGCAGTGTTATCTGTCAGCTCTTACATATTCATGAGGCAATTTAGCATAACCAAGTATGCAAAGAGTGGCTGCAGCTGAGCTGCTATGCTCAAATAATACCTCCTAATCACTACAAGTTGCTGAGTTGCTAGGTAATTTCCCTCACGATTCTCCTGCCATGTTCAAAATGTTTTCCTGAATGCTTTCCCCTTTCTTTCTCTGAGCAGCAGGCTGAGATGCAGTCTTCCTATCCAGGGGGGGGGGCGCTGTCTGTAAATGGTCCTTACCACAGGCTGC
Organism: Leptodoras praelongus; assembly: GCA_028564905.1. NCBI lineage: Eukaryota > Metazoa > Chordata > Actinopteri > Siluriformes > Doradidae > Leptodoras > Leptodoras praelongus. The sequence continues at coordinate 18,371,095 of JAOTRJ010000019.1, forward strand.
TGCTGCTGTTGAAGCTGTCTGATGGTGCTTTGGGCCTGCTCGAGCTGTGCACTGGCCTCCTCGCTCTGCTGTTTCACCGTGGCCAGCTCCCGCTTGACCAGGTAATTCTCCTCAGCCTCCTGGGCTCGCGTTACCTGACCCTTACGCAACCGATCAGGGACAACAGACGGGATGAGCCAAGTAGGGAGCGGTGGGGAAGTTATTAAATTGCATGATGGAAAAATAAAGTTAGGCGTGGAATTCTGGAGTATCATCATGCTTTTAGCAACTTTTTCATAGGCCATTTATCTCGATCTGATAATCAATCACCAAA
>JAOTRJ010000019.1:19073811-19083890 GCA_028564905.1 Leptodoras praelongus
TCACACTCTGCTCTTACTGGTGCAATGTGCAATTAATGAAGATTGGCCACCAGGCTGGTCCAATTCAGCCATGAAACTTCCCACACTAAAATGACAGGTGTTTCAGTTTCATTGTCTAACCCCTGTATATGTCGTGAATGGTCCTAGGCCAATGATAGGCATATACATTTGTGTTAAATTTGGCAATCTGCAATCTACCTCCATTAACAGGGAACCAGCCTTTCAGACAGCATACCACAGTATTATACAGCAGATCCTAATAATAATGCAGAAGCAAGCAAAGTGAAGAAAAGCAGGTGCGAGGATATGTACTTACATACAAGGTGAGAACTGTAGATAATTAAGATATGACTCTGTTTTCAGTGAACTCTCTGTTTTTCATTATTACCTTCACACTATGAGTACTAAACTCTGAATATGGCCCCATATTCATACAAGCAAAGGTACAAAATCACGTATGGGAATTCTCCTCAATCAGCCCTTTTTACAGCCAAAACAAGGTGTTTTCTATCCTTTAACTTCAGCATGCTCTACACATTCACTAAAACATCTCACTTCATCATTCTCTTTGGCACAGTTTAGCTTTAATAGCCCCACTGAACCCAAGGTCATATGCTACTCTTTCCTACAGCATTCTATCATATTTAACTGTACGGTACATATCATCTCTGCACGTCTACAGTCACACTGAGTCATACCAGGATTCCCAAAACTTGTCTCATCTACGATGACCTTTAAAAACTTGATCTTTTCAAGCAAACTTAAAGCACTTAATCCTGTTTACTGTATTATACCCTAATCCGCCACAGTGTTTACTGAGCCAAATGCTTTGCATTCCTAAATCAATTTGCCCAGATCCAAAATTGAAGTAATAAATAAATTATCCAGTAAGGTATTGCATTTGACTCACAGAACATTTACACATGATTAACAAAAGGAAACAATTTCTCCCCATTTCCCAACAGCTGCAAATTAGAAGAGTTTTTCCCCCCCTTCTAAGGGTCAATGTATATTTATCATGATAAATAGAGTCATTAGCATGGCATTTGTACAGCAGCCCATCCCAGCTGGCCTTCCATATGCAAGGCTATCACTGAGGCTCTTCAAGCTGCACATACAGGAGATGCAAACATGTGCCCTTGCCTAAATAAACATGCTGTGGCGGACGTGTGGGGAATACGGGCGCTTTGCTGGTCTACTTACCCTAATTTGGTGCGTGGACTGAGATGCCCATTTTAGATGCATGTTTGATAAACACAGCACACAGAACCGACCAATGACAAACCAAGAAGAAAAGTGCATGGAGAGCATTATGCCAGGAATGGAGACAGTTATGATGAATGGGGACGGCAGACCTGCTAAGGGACTTGAGCTCTGAGAGAACTAAATCAAGCCCTGAATTTCTTATCTGGCTTTCACTTAAGAGTTCATAGCTAAGAAAATGTATGGATGAGAAATGTACAGGACATTTCCACTTTTACTAAAGTACCGCATATTAAAGGTGCACTGAATGTCTTGATGTATCCAAATGATTTATTAAAAGCCTGTATTACTAAAAAAGAAATTAAATAAAGTGAAATATTAAAACCTATGAGAGTGTAGAGTCTAGTAGGAAACGATTGCTTAATGGACTTTTAATCAAACTAATTAAAAACTAAAAATTAAAATCTACACTTCTGTCCAATTCAACTTAAAAAAACAGGAAGTTTGACTTAATCCTTAATTGAAATCTCCTGCTGGTTCATGTTCAGACATAAAACACCATTCTCAGTCGACATGTTGCCAATCAGTGTTTTCTCACAGTGAGGTTAGAAGATCTAGAATAGTGGAGGTGACAGACAGCTGAGCTGCACAGTCACAATGCGCACAGCTCTCATGCTGAACACTGTCTCTGTCAAAATCTCTCAGCAATGAGTAATCTAACTTAACAGGAAAAGGTAATGAATGGCTTGAAGAACACAAACCAATCATCATAAAACAAGTCTGTTTTACATGGGCATGACCTAAAAAAACAGCAGCTGAAAGATGTACAGAGATTTGAATCTGAGAGGTGTGTAAAGTAAAGGTGTATGTGGTCACTTCCTGTCTTGATCTGATACATCATGGCCTGGAATGAGTGTGTGCGGCTACTTACCTTCCGATGGTGTTAGGCAGTGAGGTGAGCTGGTTGTCATCAACTTTTAATGTTGTTAACTTTTTCAACATTCCTATGAAAGCATAAAAAGGTCAAATTACTTCTTTAGTCGTTCTAATTAAACTCACGGTCACAGATCTGTAGACTCTCAGACAAGGATTATACTTGGGAAGGCACTCAGGTATATTGAAATGGCTCCAGGTACCTTCCACTTGAAACGGTTTTATTTATTTTGTTCAGGGAACCCCCAGAGGAAACAATGGGGGATAGGTATTTAACTGTGACATGAATACAGCTGGGAGAGAGAGAAAAAGCAGAGCAGTGAAGGGACAGACATGCAATTTATAGATAAGTAAGGACTAACAAATGACATTGATGTGCTGTTATCTAGTAAAATGCCACATCACCACCAAGACCATAGTGGTTTACTCTCCCTTTTGTTGGGAGCTAAAATAATTACTGATAAATTAGAACTTCTGCTTTCCTCAGTAGTTTTTACTCATACAGGTATGCTTGTAATTTCACTGAGACTGTATGAATGTTATGATTTTGTGTCCAGCCATATGCTAGAAAGGCAGCTCTGCCTCTGATCTGTGATTATCTCTGATCTACTAGATTAACCTTAGTAAAATACAATAAAAGAAAATTCCCTTTTTTTAAACACTCTGGATCAGCCATGTGTCCAATAACTGTATGAGATATTGTAGACTTAATGATTCCCCACACATTTTCTTCTAATCTGGCCACCTGACCATTCCCACCCCCAGCCCGCTCCCCCAATATACTACCAACTGGGAAAGGTGAAGGCTAACACATGCTTCCTCTAAGACACAGGGTAGCTTAACACACTCAGAGGAAAGCATCTGCTCCTCTTCCTAAATACATGAGCTCAAACACATCTTCATAAATACATAAGCTCATAGATGCCCACTACTATTTAGTGTCACTGTAACTGACAGGGGAAAAAGTGTATGCCATCCACCCCACCCACAGGGCATGGATCATTTTGAGGCCAATTGTGAATTTTAAGGAAGCTGAAAGATCAAATTACACCCACAAATCTAAATGTATTTTATTTGGATTTTATGTGACTTGACCAACACAATGTAGCAAGTAATTGTAAAGTGAAAAGAAGTTCAACTTTGGTCTCAACTGACTAGAGCACCTTCTTCTGTATGTTTGCTGTGTCCCCTACATGGTTTGTGGCAAACTGCATGTGGAATGGCTTTCTTCTTGCCACTCTTCCATAAACACCAGATTTGTGGAGTACACAACTAATAGTTGTCCTTTGGCCAGATTCTCCCATCTGAGCTGTGGAGCTCTGCAGCTCCTCCAGGGTGACCAAGGGCCTCTTGGCTGTTTCACTAATTAGTGCTCTCCTTGCCTGGGCTGTCAGTTTAGGTGGATGGACATGTCTTGGTAGGTTTGCAGTTGTGCCATACTTCTTGCATTTTTGGATGATGGACTGAACAGTGCTCCGTGAGATGTTACACTTCACCACAACTTTATCCCTGTCCTGTCTGGTTCACTAATGTTCTCTAACAAGCCTCTGAGGCCTTCACAGAACAGCTGTAGTTATACTGAGAATAAATTACACACAGGTGGACACTATTTACTATTTAGGTGACTTCTAAAGGCAATTGGTCACACTGGATTTTATTTAGGGGTATCAGAGTACAGGGATCTGAATACAAATGAACACTATGTATCATTTTCTTTCCACTTTACAATTACCTGCTACTCTGTGGTGGTTTATCACATAAAATCACAATAAAATACATTTAAGAAAATTTCAAGGGTTATGAATACTTTTTGCAAGGCACTGTAGCAAATAAAGAGAAAATAAAGATGAACATATTTAAATGGTATTGTAGACAGGTAGAGCTAAGAGCTCTGAAGCTGTGGAAAGTAGCAAACCATATCACAGTTGAGCTGATGAATATGTTTGAAAATGTATGTCTGTAAATAAAACAGTAATTTCTTCCTAAAGTCATCCTTCTGTACTTGTCATATCAATCACATCCAAGATAAGTACAATTACAGCCTATATACCTCAAGTATATGTTTCAGATCTATAGGAAAATCTGCTGGTTTTTTTTACAAACAGTGTGTGGTGCTGTAATTAATGTTGTGTATTGTGTACATAAATTGTGTAAGATTGTGTATTTTCTTTTGTTTGTTTAGTTTGAAAATGAAACTGTCCTCACCTATCGTATCTGGCAACTGCTGCAGCATATTAGACGAGAGAAGGAGGTCCTCGAGAGACTCACACCCAGAGATGTCTGCATCAAGAGTCTCGATCCTGTTCTTGGCCAGGTCAAGATAGCGCAACTGCCTCAGTTTCCCTATAGACTTCAGCGACAGACAAGAAGAGTTGCCAGGCATATTTTAAACACACTGCTAAATGATTATAATTGTAATAATATTGTATTATGTAGCATACAATAATAACTCTGGTGTTATAACATTTACCTAATGTTTTTTACATTTTACATTATAATACTGTATATGTAAATATTGACCAGCAATCCATCACTTATATCCAACTTTGGTTGGATATAAGTGGTTTGGTTAATGATAAAAGAATAGGACAACATTATTTTCCGGTACAAGGCATACCATATTAGTTACTACATTGTTTACTTCTTACTAGGCAAGCCAAATCAAAAGCCACTCAGAATTACGGTAGCTGTGATACCTAGTTTTTACAGAGTGTTTCAGGCACTTTAACCAGTCCCTTATGATAGTGACCAACAGTGCATATTGCCATATATACTGATATTCTTCAAAGATTCTGCCACTCATATTAACAGCATCGTAACACATATTAACAACACTAACACTTAACTAACACACCACCACATCAGTGTCACTGCAGTGCTGAGAATGATCCACCACCCAAATAGTATCTGATCTGTGCTGGTCCAGAACAGAGTAAAGGGGACTAACAGAGTGTGTAGAGAAACAGATGGACTACAGTCTGTAATTGTAGAACTACAAAGTGCATCTATATGGTAAGTGGAACTGAGAAAATGGACAATGAGTGTAGAGAAAAGGAGGTGGTCATAATGTTATGCCTGATGACTGTGTTGTGTGTGATTGTGCTGTGGTATAAGTTACTGAGCTGTTTGTGACTGTGCTGCTTGTGACTACTGTGCTGTTTATAATGGTGCTGTTTGAGGCTCTGAATGTGTGTGACTGTGTTGTGAGCCTGCGTTGTCCTGTTTGTGACTGTGACTATGTTGTGTGTGACCATGCTGGAACTGTGCTGTGTATAACTGTGCTGTTTGAGGCTGTGAAGTGTGTGACTGTGTTGTGAGCCTGCGTTGTCCTGTTTGTGACTGTGACTATGTTGTGTGTGACTATGCTGGAACTGTACGGTGTATAACTGTGCTGTGCTGTTTGTGAATGTGTGTGACTGTTTTTTGTGTGTCTGAGTTGTGCTGTTAGTGCCTGTGTTATGTGTGACTATGCTGGGACTGTGCTGTGTATAACTGTGCTGTGCTGTGCTGTTTGTGAATGTGTGTGACTGTGTTGTGTGTGTCTGAGTTGTGCTGTTAGTGCCTGTGTTATGTGTGACTATGCTGGAACTGTGCTGTGTATAACTGTGCTGTGCTGTTTGTGAATGTGTGTGACTGTGTTGTGTGTGTCTGAGTTGTGCTGTTAGTGCCTGTGTTATGTGTGACTATGCTGGAACTGTGCTGTGTATAACTGTGCTGTGCTGTTTGTAAATGTGTGTGACTGTGTTGTGTGTGTCTGAGTTGTGCTGTTAGTGCCTGTGTTATGTGAGTCTATGCTGGGACTGTGGTGTGTGTAACTTTGCAGTGTGTCACTGCACTGTACTGTCTGTGACTTTCCTGTGCTGTTTATGACTATGCCGTGACTGTGCTGTGACTGAGTAGCTGCTTTGTGCTTACCCCTGGTATTGTCTGTAATGAATTGTTGTCTAGCCACAGCTCTTTAAGGTTATGAATCTGCTCCAGAACGTCTGGCTGAAACACCAAAAAACAGAGTTCATAAACACTGCAGATTATGTCATGACACAAAAAAATTCATGACAACCAATAACACAGCTTTCTAATTAATTATTATTACTTCTATTCTGAGCACTGCCAGTTGCCATCTGTTGCTGGGGGACAGGGAAACTGCACTTGGCTGTGATGCCAGGGGAAAGGAGGGACAATAATGGGCATTCACTCCCTCATACAGCCATGTGGTGTGTGCTCTCTCTCCAAGCTTACTAAGCCACTCTGCCACATGGCAGCAGCACTGTGTGCAGCCCTCATTCTGCAAGGGAACTCTCATGTCATATGGCAAAGGACTTACAGGGGCTGGCACTGGGTGGGGGCTCAAATCATGTGAACAGTAAATAAATCATTTCTATTATTAATATGTTTAATGTATAATAATTATATTATAATGTATGCTAAGTCTTTTTCTGCTTCTATTCCCATGACAGTCCCCTATAGATAGATCAAGATCTAGATCTTGATCTAGATATAGATCTAGATATGGATAACTAGTACAGTACATTCTGTGTCTAGTGTAATCCCTTTCTCAATATATTGTTTCAGACTCTGTCATTTTCATTTAAAAGTATTATTTTGTGTATGTCATCATGATGTTGTCCATTGAGCAGATTGGTGTAAGGAACAGACTCCAACAGCGACAACACAGATGCTCAGAGGGGTACAACAAGCCAGCAGAGCAAATGAGATTCCTTTTGCTCCATTCATTACACATTATATCTTTCAAGAGATGTTTTATCTGATGTGGCTCCTTTTCTTCTATTGAGGCTGGGAATTGTAAAACAGAAGTAATCAGTCTGCCTGTTACTAGTGGTCCCAAACCAGATGTTTCAAGAGCGCCATAAACAAACACACTCCATCTGAGAGAATTGAAAACACAGCTTCATTCGCCTTGAATACAGAATCATAGGCATTCAATTATGAGCTGCTGGAAGAGGAAGCCACTATTACTTTAGCATTAATAGTTACTAGTTGTATGGGGCCTTTGTAGAGCTGAACACTTCCTCTGTGTATAATGGATGCCTGTGCTATTTTATCTTGGCCATGGTCATTTCCTGTTCTTTTCTTGTTTTGAGCTCCAGGATCTGTGCCCTCCAAGCCTCCTCAGCATGGGGCCTTGCAATTAAGAAAGTTTCAGCAGTACAACTCCACAGACCAGGCAGCATCTGCTCTGATCCCAGTAGGCTCTTGTACTATAACATACAGCTAGAACCTATCAGCGTTTCCTCATCATAACTTTCCTCTAAGGATGTGTGAGGATTATTAGAGGTCAATGCAAACCCACAAAGCAAGGCACACATTTAGACAAAACTAAAAACTAAAAGTAGTAGCTGACGTTACTACAATAAAGCAGACTTTGACTCTGAAGATACCAACTAGTATAAAATACTAATTCTAGGAAATAAAGCCCTGCCTAATATTTTATTAAGTGGAGCATTCATTAAAGTGTGGTCTACCAAATATTAAATGCCTATGAGTTATGACAAAAAAATTGGGACAAAATCCCACAAGGTGGGGATCCTGAGCAGAATGCTAGCTCACTGTAGTGCATACACATACACAGATTCATTCACATCAAGGAGAGAACATGCACAGAAGGTCCACACAGATGGTAACCAGGGCTCAGGATTCAACCAGGGACCTTGGAGCTATGAGTCGACGATGCTACTTGCTATATCACGAAAACAGTTATATATGGGATGTGCCTTTGTGTGATTAAGCATGGCATGGTTTATTTAAAAGTGCCAAGCTCTCAATGAAACTTTTCAATTCTCTATCCAGAGAATACATTTTTAAAGCTTGCTTACTCCTCTAAGCCTAATTAGCCACATTTGGCTCAGTACTGAAGATGAAGTAATCAGATTTTACTGAAGCTCCACCCCTCCATACATCAAAGACAGAACACTTTTAGTACTCAGCCCCTAAAAGCAGCACCATGGTTGAGGCAATGATGAAAGTGCCAACAGTAAAGGTCAAAACTGCCTTTCCTGAAGTGGGACAGGCAGATTGGAAGTCCAGACAGCGGAACCATTAAGTGTCAATGGGGTTCTCTCATTACTCCAGGGCTCTAAACAGTAAAGCACGCTTATTGCAATGCCAAACCATCTGTTCCCTTTGGATGCACTGAAGTGAGTATGCTTTTTTTTTTCACCCAAGGACAAAGTGCCCTGGATAATACAAACTTGCACATGATGCTGATGAAGAAAATACAACAACCCATAAACCATTCAAATTTGTTTCCTTACTGTCAGGCACTACAAGAATGTTATGTCTGAGTCACGCTTGGTTTATATGCTCATTTACTTACAGAGTACTGTACCAAGGACTTATCCTGTAGAGTAAAAAATGCATTATGGGAAACAAAAGCAATCACACATACTGTAAAATGATGTTTTTCTTTCTTTAAACCTCTCATTACAGCTCTGTAAATCCATGAGCAGGATTACTAATCTTCAAAGCTGTACAAACTTGTACTTTGACTGATTCATTAATTATTACAGAATATCTTTTTTTTGCACCAGCAACTCACAAGCTGCACATTTCCCAGATTGTTTTTGCTCACAATAAGCAACTTTTAATGACTTTTTTAAATAAAGGATGCATGGAAAATCCAGTCTAGTCTAATCCTAAAGAGTGTACACTAAGTGTGCTTTAAGCAGTTGTCCTCCATTGTGTGGCTGTTTTAAGGCTTTAATTAAAATAATTGGAGAAGTACACTATGCCTAAAAATGCATATAAAGATTGAACTAATGTAAAGAAATCCTCATTTACGGTTTAGCAGTTTTACCATCTCTCTTTGCATAACAGTAATTTGCCAGCTCATAGACCTGGCATTACTCTGAACCCTGACCAAATTAACAGAGGGGTAAGTGAATTATGGTGTTTATGGGTTGGAGTATAACTTGGAAGAAACACTGGACAGATTTATGGCTATTGTTTACTCCCATCTGGGTGAGCCAAATTGAAAGTCACTCAGCGTTGAGCTCCCTGTCATACCAAGTGCTGCATGTTTGAACTGATTCATAAATAATACATCAGTGCATGATGCAACCAATGCAGCACAGCACTGAGGAATTAATGAGAGGCTCAGAATGAGAAGGAGGATAAAAAAGCTTCAATCCCCATCAAGCACTTCTGGGTCAAAGACTACCGGGTGAGATGACAGATGCCCAAGTGATGTCTGACTTCACAGTTAGACCTTTTTTCTTACCAGCTCAGTGAATTCATTGCTTCCCAAGTCTAATCGCTCCAGCTGTGACAGCCTGTGAATTGACCTGCAGCACATTTACAAAGAGAGGAATTACATCAGTGCAAGGTCTTAACTACAGTAGTAACAGAATGACTGGCAACAAAATCTATCAAGACAGTAACGAATAATGGCTTAATGCTTTAAAGTCTTTATAAAGTTTTAGACTTGAGCTATACCATAACATTTTGCAGCATCCAAAACTGAAAATGATTTACAGAGGTAAAATTATGTATTAATTCATTAATTAGGGAATAAAACATGGAAATAATGCTTTTTAGGAAATAATCGTTTTATCACCGGCTTCTCTTGAAGTTAATAAAATGGAGCTTTTTATTGTTACAGAGAAACCACAAAGCCATCGTGTATCGGATTACGTACAGCCTCATCTCCAAGTTATAGCTTTCCCTTTACCTATTACAAAGTGCTGACACTGGTGACTCCTTCAATAAATATTCCATTAAAATGTAATCACATGTAATCTCTTCACAGAAAATTTTACCATTTCAACAATTACACACAGTACAGGCAGAAAGTTTGGACACACCTTCTCATTCAATGCGTTTTCTTTATTTTCATGACTATTTACATTGTATATTCTCACTGAAGGCATCAAAACTAGTTCATTCATAATATAATTCATATTATAAAATAATCATAATATGAATTT
>JAOTRJ010000020.1:448207-460177 GCA_028564905.1 Leptodoras praelongus
CCCAGAGCATGCACCTCCCACACACAATAAGCATCCCACGTGTGAGTGCTGACTACGTGCTTTCCGTGTTCCAGGTGTATGAATAAAGGAGGGGGGGGACTACAATGGTGAAGAGAAGGGGGGAAGATAGACAAAAGGTTAGACGTAAGCTAAGCAGACACAATACACAAGGTGATAAATGGTGAGGAGGAAATCTGCACAAAGACATGCAGAAACAGCAGCTGTGAGGTCTGGCGGCCAGACTGATTTTACTGGAGGTTTTTGTATGCAAATTGTAAAATGTTATAGGAAATATAATATCAAGACTCTCTTAAATCTCTGTTATGGAAAAAAGGACATAATGTGAACGTTAAACAATGGACACAAAGATGGACACATTTGGAAATCCATGAAACGTTTAAAAAAATCGCCTTAATGCCGATCTGCGCCTGGCAGACGTCCTCTAGATGTTCTCAGTGTTACTGGTGTTCTCTGGGTTCTTGGTCTGAGAGAGTAAAGAGTGTGGAAGCTCCACGCTCCATGCAGGTCGCAATGACCTTTAAAATAAAAATAAAAATAAAAATAAAAAGGCCAATCAGCTGTGGTGAGAGCGTCTGAGGGTGAGACACTCACTGAGGTTACACACATCCCTACACTCTGGCCATGTCTTTACTGACATACTTAAACATGCTTTACATAAAATATTTAAATTTTTAAACATGCAAATGAACACACATGCCCACACACATGCCCACACACACGCCTCTCTCACACACACGCCCACACGCCTCTCACACACACACACACACACACACACACAACTTTTAAAAGAATTCAGACACACCAAGTTAATTATAACTAACATAAAATAAATGATATATGATATAATTATCTTTAATTACCTTTCGTCGCGATGGATAGGCGGGAAGGGTACAACGCAGTTAGACACCGTTTATTGTACAGAACAACCACGGGTCAGGTGATCGGACGTATAAACCAGAGCAAGGCAAGATCAAAGAACATGAGAACAGATTAAACAAAAATACAATCTAGATAACAAGGCTTGGGAACTCACAAAGGGTATAAATACACACGCCAATCAGAGCGGCAAACACAAAACAGGTGACGCTGATCATGTAACAACAAGGGAAACAACCACTGTGCAGTGCAGCCTTGGTGCACCTTAGGAGCAAATTCCAAACAATTAAAGGTACCAGGAGCGTCTTTATTAACAATTGTATAGAAATATAAAACTCTTGGCAGCACACAGACGCTGCATTGATCAGGAAAATGAACTTACAGGAGCTCCTAAGACAAGATCCAAGGAACTGGTGAAGAGTGGACCTGACTTCAGGAACTAAATGTGGTGTTAAGAGAGTCATGGTCCTGCATGACCATGGACTGAGAGGCTGTCACTGGTCCTGTAACCTGGATTGGTTGTAGGGGTGCTGGATGGGTGTGTTTAGGGCAGGGGTGGTATTTGGAGACTGGTGGAGCCCTTTGATCTCCAGGCCAACATCAGGCACAATCATAGGCAATTTTGTATCTCCAGTTCACCTAGCTTGCATGTCTTTAGACTGTTGGAGGAAACTGGAGTACCTGGAGTGCTCCACCTGGTGAGTGAGCCCAGGAACTTCTCGCCATGAGGTGATGAGCCACCCTCGCCGAGTCACAGATAATCAGCAGTATGGTGGAGAAGAAACGCTTTGGACATGAAGATCTCTCTGTATGGGGGTAAAAGTGTGAGGCTTGGAATCTGCAGTGTGAAGCATGGAGATGGTAGAAAAACTGAAGAAACTCATCCAGACATCCGTTAGAGAGGCCGTCACAAAGCTACTGGAGAGTTAGATGTGAAGCATCTGGCTTGTAACTCATAAACTAGCTCACTCTTGTTTAGCGTCCAGAAGTGTTCCAGCCGGGGGAGCTGCCGTGCTTCACATCCAATGACCCACCCAATGTGTCCTTGTTTCTAGATCATTCCTTTTCCACCATTCTTTTTGCCTGGGAAGCTGAAAGAGCAGTTCCACCGCTGGAATTGTTTTGAGGAACCGCAAATATCCAAGAGACAGAAGAAATGTTTTGTTCCTTGTGATGACAGATCAAATTAGAAGAGGCTGAAATATCAGAAACACCTAAAGACACCAAGACAGGAATCTGAGTCATCTTCATTTTCTTCACTGGAGCTGATGTAGAAACGTAGGAACTCTTCCATTTCTTTAAATTGTGCCTCTTTCAAGACTAAAAATGGGAGGAACATCAGTAAAACTAACAAACAGGTTCATTCCTGATCTCTCAGAACACAAAGCTCATGAACATCAATGAACTTATGACTTATCTCATAATTCTGATATTTCATTTTTCAATTATATAAAAAATTATTTTATTGTTTCAAAGTTCAACATCTCAAAATTTTGACTTGAGTAAATGTTCTTTTAAAAAGTTACACTCCTGCGTGATGTTCTCTGGAAATGAAATGAGTTTCCACAGGAGGGACAAAAAAAGGAAAAAGTAAACACTGCGTCCTGAAGCGTATCTCTTTATTAGCGCTCTTGCTGCCTGCTAGTGGTTAATATGGGAACAGTCAGCCTCGCCCACGTGATCGACCAGCCCACGCTGCGACCACACCTAGCTCTCATTTTGTTCTCAACACAAACTTTTAATCATGAATCATTATAATAATTATAATCTCGTATTTAATAAAGAACAAAAGAACATCAGTAATAAGGAGACATACATTGGACATAAAAAATAATTTCACACTTTATATTTAGCACCATAACGTTGACACAGTAATGATAAAACAGACGTGGGACGGGACTGGAGGAGAGTGGAAGCAGCTTATTAATCTGAGATTTTCCTAATTTAAAGACCTCAAAATTCAAGAGAACATTTTCATCTTCAGCTTATGAACGTATGCACTTCCTAGTGAATAAGTGATGAGTGGAATTCTGTGCTACAGCAGGGAAACCTGTGCATTTCAGGGTTGGGGGTGGGGGCTTGTGGTGCTAGACTGTACAACATATAACTTCATAGTCAAGTTTTTTCTTTATATAAGTTAACACACTGGTTAGAAGACAAAACAAAGAGAAAAGTCAAGAAGATGAACTTGGAATCATGAACAATGCCCTTTTGATAAAACCAGAAATCTCATTTTGTACAGTCAGGTCTTCTGGGTATCCACGAGGCTACTGGCCCGTCTTGTTTACGCACTCCTGGAGTCCATTTTGGAGCTGTGAAAGCTGCTTGGTGTGGCTAGCGAGGGTGCCATTGACCTGTGCCAGATAGCTGTCTGAATGGCTCTCGAGTTCTGCACGAATCCTCTCCAGCTGCTCCGCGAGCTCTCCCAGGCTGCTACACTGCCCTTCAACCTGGGCTACACGGCTTTCAACTCCCATCACTTCCCGATGAGCATCGAGCGCTGTGCCCCGGCAGCCCTGCAGTTCTCCTGACAGCCTGCGCCTCAGCCCTTGCAGCTCACCTTTTAGCTGCACCAGTCTGCGCTCTCCAGCTCCAAGCAGTACCCCCTGCTGGCCCACAACCTCGGCGATGCCGTACACTTGCTTGGCCAACTGCTGCTGCCGATCCTGCCATGTCGAGTTAGCATGACTCATCTCATTGGTGAATAGGTGCACGGAATCTCTCAAGCCCTTTAGGGTGCGGTTTACGGAGTTGACGTTAATCTTGAGGAGTGTGATCTCACCCTGTATTGAGCCTTCTTGGTCCTCTTGAGCAATTTGAAGCAGAAGTGCTTGCAAGGTACCATTTAGACGGTCCAACATATCCGTGTGCGTGTCCAGACGCTCTGAAATCTTCTTCTCCATCTCCTTGCATTCTTCCATCTCTGTTTGGATGAGTACTGCATCTGAACTGGGCACTGGAGAGCAAGCTGACGTGCAGAGTAACTCAAGATCCGTTAACTGCTTCTGGATACCATCCAAACCAGCTTCCATACGTCTACGGATGTTCTCAATCTCCGTCCCTAAAGCTGGCACCGTCTGGCCTTCCAGTAGCCCTGGAGATGTGCCATTACTCAGTTCCTCCACAGCAACAAAAACACGCTCCTCCAGGCTTTTCAGTTTGTCATCCAGAAGAGTTTTAAATCCATCCAGGGATCCCATTCCCCCATCCAGGACACCTAACTCTGACCTGCCCTGCTCAGTGATGTTCAGACGGCCCTCGACTTCTAGCAAGCGAGTATCCAACATTGTCTCCAAGTGGATTGTTTGCTCACTCAGCGCTGTCTGGAGCTGCCTCTGAGATTCTGTCAGGCCCTTAACGGAGTCTTCCAGAAGCAGGGTTCTCCGGGAGAGATCGTTAATCTGACTACAGCAGCCTGGGGTCACTGTCAGACCCTGGATCTGAGCCTGAAGATCACCCAGCTCCTTCCTCAGGCCAGTCTCACGGCCATCCAAGGACTGCTGGAACTGCTCCTGTCCATTCATGTATTCCTTCTGGCAATTCTTCTGAACCTGAGGATAGGAAGCAACAAAGGTTATTGGTAAATGGTTTTAATGGTAATGGTAAATTAATGACCAGGTTTGCCAGGTCTGAGCAACATTTCAAACCCAAAAACTCAGGCATTGGAAAGGGAGGTGGAGTTTTCTTTTTTTCTCAGCCTTTTTTTCTCTTTGCTTTGGAAACAGGTTTACCATGATGTACAATACACCTTTTATACAATGTCTGCACTTACACTTTTCTTTTGTTTCTTGTTGGCCTATATTTGTAGAAATTGCTTTAAGTTAATTGGATTATTTGCTTTAAAAGAAGATATCATGACTGTGTATATATTTAACTGCACGTGATTTTCCTGCCCACAGTCTTTGACTGGCCCAATTTGCATAAAAAACTTGGCAACCATGGGGATAATACTATATTTGACAACCCCCATTATTCATGTAAAACCAAAACCATTTAGTGTGGTGTTGGGTTGTGTCCAGTGTTCTCAGGATTTACCATGCCTGACCAGGACAAAGCACCTGATACAAATGGTCTGATGCCCAGAAGAAATTAGAACTCATCAATGCACATGCATTGTTTGAAAGTGTTAAAAAAGTAAAACCCGTACACCATGCTTCATCATGCTAGGTGATCACAAGGTCAAGAAAATGACCGAGACCCAGAAATGCAACCTCCATACCATTGTGACTCACCTGTCCGATCTTTTCATTGCAGTGGTTTTCCAGGTCACTCAGCCTTCTTTCAAATCCATCCAGGATCTGTGCCCTGACACCAACCAGCCTTTCCTCCAACAGCTTTTCCATTAAAGTCTGAATGCCCCCAGTTGGCACTTCCATCAGCCTCTTCAGCTGCCCATCATGACCCATAACCAAGCCATGGATCTCATCCAGCATGTGACTCTTGGCCCTGAGCTCATCCTTCACCTCTGTCACCCTTCCCACCAGCTCCCCAAGGACCGGGACACTCCCACCGCCCTCTGTGCCATCTGGTAGGCCTTCAGGGATGACACCAAAACCCACTGTAGTGTCTGGATGGCGTGGGGCCCCACCCAGCAGGGTGCTCACCATCTTGGCAGTGTCCTCACGGAGTGAGACACGAAGACGGTCCTCCAGGCCAGAGATCAGACCATTCAGAGTATCCAAACCCTGTGAAAGCCTCCTTAGATCCTCCTCCATACGGTCTAGACGCTCACCAGAGACACCCGTTCTTGGACCTAAAGGCAAGAGATCATGAATAAACTTTAAGTGAACCATTGTCTGGAAAGTAGCTTAGTCCAGTTTACTGTATCTTATATAGTTACCTTCTGAAGGCAAATGTCCGGTTGGTATGTTATCATGATGACCCCCAGGGAAATGAGGCTTTCCGGGTTCCAGTCCTGACCCGGGGGGTGGTATCTTCTTGTGACCCCATGGGAAACCCTTCATGTCAGGTCTGGGTCCTTGAATGGATCCCTTGTATGGGGGTATGAAGGAGTCTGGGCCAGGTGTAGGACCATCAATGCAGTTTTCTCCAGAGTGGCCTGGGCAGCAGCGCCATTCCAGCTCTGTCACTGTCTTGTGGCCAACCTTGTAGGTAGGTTTGAAGAATGTCCGGTACCTGTGACATACGCAGTCGAGCATCAGTTCAGATTAAAATTATTCCTTCTTCTCACCAGCACCGCCTCGAGTATTGAACACTATTCAAACCACATCCTATCTGGGCAGTATATACTACACTGTCCTTTATCATGGTGCATCCACAGGTTCATGTTAAGATATGAGAGATACATGCTTTGAGGAATGTTGGTAGAAACAATTAAATCATGGATTGTTGATCCAATGACAAATTTATTTGGAAAATCAGAAGACCTGATTAAGACTGAGGAGATATCCACATGGTTCTACACTGGTTCTACCACTAGAGGGCAGTAGTACACAGGTTCCAGGAGCAGTTTAACTCTCACTGAAGCTTTGAATCGTTACTATAATCCCATTTAAAATGCAACACTGTGAATACACCAGGCTTTAAGTCACTCCATCATGAAGTTCTTACATCACAACCGGACACTTCTGTCCCCAGATGCACTTGGTGGTGTAATCCGCCTTGACGTAGGGGGTCAGTCCATCCTGCAAAGTACAGGTGATGTTCTTCTGGACAATATAGGCACAGTGGTTTCTGAAAGACAGAACAGTCAGGAGATGGAGTGTTACACCATCACTTTCCTGGAAAACAATTACGACTTTCTTTGAAACGTAAAAGTGAAAGAGAAAGGGAATGCGTTATTGCTAAATAAGACATTTGTCTTTCACACGCACAGGCTGTTCAGCCCACTCAGCCCTGCCACATGTCTCCACCTCTCCCGCTCTTCCAGTAAGAGATTAGTAATCAGGTTCAAACTCCAAGGCGCAGCTATAGCAACTGTTAAATGTTAGCTGGCGACGGAGATTAGGAAGCAATAATCAGCACTCAGATGGCGGTGAAATAACAGACCGGAGCCTTCTGAGAATGTGTGGAGCTCCACAGCTGTTCTACACAAGACCGGCGCCCAGCCAGAAGCAGTGAAGGAGACCGGAAAGCGACGCCGCGCTGCCTTTTTGGTGGATTTAACTACATGTGAGCAGGTTTTATAATGGGAGCGTGAAGCAGGGCACCCTGGGCAGAAGAATCATCAGGAAGATTAAACTGGGGTGAAGATTGGGGTGCGGTACAGCGGTGGGGTTTTAGATGGGCACATTGGTGTAGTTAACAAATGACCTTTTAGCAAATATCAATATGTTGAATATTAAAAATTGTAGAAATTAATAAATAATTATTAAACTTATTTCTAGAAATTTTTAGACGGTTTCAAAGTGGAAATGCTCTTTTTTATTTTAAGCAGGAAAGCAAAAAATCATCGACTAAAGTAAAATAAATTTGAGTCTAGTGTTAGATTTGATTCATTGGGAATCTCATCATAGATTTTAGATTGTTTCAAAAATAACTTATGAACCAAAAAGGAAAAAGAAAAAGAAACATGGGATTATTTCTTCTGATCATTTTATAGAAAGCCAAATTTAAAGAAAAAATTCTGAATCCGATAATCAGCTTTAAATGAATACGATATTCTTGAGAATGAAAAATTTCTATAAAATCGATTTATAAAAGATCAAAAAGACAGAAATGAATTTCGAAATGAATGCTGATAGTTTAACAGAAGAGTAAATGTGGAAAAAACTCCAGTGTTACAGATGAACTGAAAGAAATTCAAAAATTCAAGATTTGTGATTCAAGAATTTAAGAATTATTCACGAAAAACATTTAAGAATTATTCAAGAAAATTTTCAAGAATTATTCAAGAAATAAATTCAAGAATTATTCAAGAAATAAATTCAAGAATTATTCAAGAAAAATTAAATAATTATTCAAGAAAAAAATAAAATAATTATTTAAGAAAAAAATAAAATAATTATTTAAGAAAAAATTAAAGAATTATTCAAGAAAAAAAAATTATTGACTTTATACACAATAATCCAGTATTTTTTCCTTATTCATTCCAAGCCAAACAGACCCTCATGTCCAGGAACTTCACGACTGTAAAAGAAATAATTTAAGCAAAAATTCATTCTTTTTGTCCTGACTCAATCCTGCAGAACTCACAGAGGAAACCCATCGCTAAGAAACGTAGTACGGAAAAACGATAGGGTGCCTAAGACCGAACGCCGTGTTTATTCCTTCAACCTTAAACATTCCTAAATAAAACCCAAACCTTCTGTTAAACTGCAGGGAAGCTGTGA
Source organism: Leptodoras praelongus (assembly GCA_028564905.1). Classification (NCBI taxonomy): domain Eukaryota; kingdom Metazoa; phylum Chordata; class Actinopteri; order Siluriformes; family Doradidae; genus Leptodoras; species Leptodoras praelongus. The sequence continues at coordinate 456,397 of JAOTRJ010000020.1, forward strand.
AACGCCAGACTGCGCCGGTGGAATGAAAACAAATCAAAATCTTCTACCTGTAGCTGCACCTTTTCCTTGAAGAACAATGAGATCATTTAAAATCCGTTTTTATAACCGAGAGCATGTTCCTGCCAGAGTGAGGGAGGTCCGAGAGCAGCTCCTCCACTCCTGACTCCCGGGTCGGAGCAACCAGACATGGGGGTGAACCTTAAAGCTGGCGGTCGTGGACGCGAGCCACGCTGCAGCGTTATGCCGCTTATTCTGGACTGAAGCGCCAGCTCCAGAGCCGTACATCATCTCAGAGCGACGGGATTTCACACAAAGCACAAGCTATAAGTCTTACAAGCGTTACACTCAGTTACGACACAGCGCTGTTGAAGCTCAAACTCTGTAAACTGTACCCTTCAGTGTTTCAAAGTGTTTATTTAACATTAATGGAAGGAGTCTCCAGTGTCAGTGCGTCAGACTGTTTTTTGTTTTTTTTTATTTAAATTAACATTTTTCCAACATCTTCATGAAGGAGGCGTTTTTCCATTTGTTTCCATTATTATTTTTGATTTCTTATTTTATTTTATTTTTATTTGATCAACTTTCAGTATGAGGATTTAAACCAGAGGCTGCTTTATAGCTGCTATAACGTCAGCGAGGACAGGGACTAGCTGGTTTAAGTGAATAGAAAGCGAGCAAATGTCCGGCGATGATCGTAGTCGTGAACGTTAACGGTGTCAGAGATGAAAATAAACGACGTTGTTATGGAAACCGTGCCTCCGCTCCATCACAGAGTTGTGAGAGTTTATTATACGAGTACAGCACAACACCTGGTGGTTTATTCTTTACATTGTGAGCTTGTAGAAGAATCTGGAAGGTTTGTGACGTCCTGAGGAAAGGAGGAACGCTTGTTCAGATCCAGAGGGGTCTGTTTCATCAGGGCAGAGTGTGAAATCTGCCAAGTCAGTGAAAGAGTGTGACGGAGGGATAGGAATAGGGTCTGGAGCACATCTGGAGAAAATGGATGACCTTCAGACACAGACACACACACACACACACACACACGTCAGGTCTGCCAGTGGTGTTGGATGTGCCAGTGACATTCAGTCCTGCCAGGTGAGCGTCAGAGTTCAGAGAGTTTGTCCAGAGCTGCTATAAAAGCAAATTCTGGCTCGTGAGATTTCTCAGAAGTTCGCTGAAGTTTTAAAAGCTGAAGCTGCGCGGCCACGCCTTCACTCTGCGACTGTGTGCGTTATTCTTTTTTATTTAACAAAAAAATGTAAACAAATAATTTTTAGTTTTTATAGAAACATATAGATGTTGTTCATCATTTTAGATTTATTCTTTATTCTAAAATGAATTTTAAGGAACGACCCTGAATGACCTGAGTGTGCTAATAACGCTAACGCCGAGTCCAACGTTACGAGAGTTAGTAGCTTTTAAAATGAAAAAGGAAGACAAGCTGGCAGCTGTTTAAAAAAACTCGACAGATGTTCCAACTTTTGTATATTTTCATTCTGCAAAATATATTTTATAGATTTTTATATATCTTTTGAATGTGAATTTCAGACTGAGATTTGTACATCAGTGTGGATTTATTTTCATATTTTGATTCTTTAATATTTTTAGACAGGTCTGGTGAAACAGGTTTCTCAGTTATAAATAACAAAATAAAGAAAAATAATAAATTATATTTTCTAAAAGGAAATAATATTTATTGTAATAACTTATGAAGGTGTGTAAATATGCACACCCAATTAATTAATTAATTTATTTTTAATTTAATTTTATTTTATTTTACCCTATTTTTTTTATTATTTACTTACTAATTATTACTAATAATTATTTATTTTATTTTTTTACTGCTCCTATTGTTTCACCCTTGAGAAATTCTGCTTCATCCCTTTTGTTATTTTATTTATTTATAACTTAACTGTATTTTATTTTACTTTATTTAATGTAATTTTACCTTATTTTATTTTATTTTATTTTTTTTATATTTACTTACTATTTATTACTAATAAATATTAATTTATTTTTCTTTACTGCTCTTATTGTTTCACCCTTGAAAAACTCTACTTTCTCCCTTTTATTATTTTATTTATTTTTAATTTAATTGTATTTTATTTTACTTTATTTTATTTAATTTTACCTTATTTTACTATTTATTTTTTATTATTTACTTACTAATTATTACAAATTATTATTTATTGTAATTTTTACTGCTCTTATTGTTTCACCCTTGAAAAATTCTCCATTCTCCTTTTTATTATTTTATTTTATTATTTATTATTAATTATATCAGTGTAGATTTTGAATAAAAGTAATTTAATAATAAGGTTTTACATTTTTTTACAAAAAGTTGTAATGTCAGAGATTATTCTTTTTTGCTTTTTTAGTTTTAGTTTTATAGTTTTATACATGCACGTGATAAAAGACTTTATTAAAATGTAAAAAAAAAAAAAGCTGAGTCTGTTTACTGTTTACTTCTCTTTTTTTGTCCATAACAGAAATTTTAATTTTAATTTTTTATTCAAATTTATTTATTTTAATAACTTATGAAGGTATGTAAATATGCACACCATATTTTATTTAATTAATTAATTATTTATTTATTTATTTTTATTACTAATGATACTAATAACGTGTATTTCAGTGTTATTTCCAAATCCAGAAAGAAAATTAATAAAAGGAATTAAATAAAGCTTCAGTAAAATTATTCATAAATTAAAAAAAATGAAACCATAAAGAAACTAAATCAGAAAAAAGTGTTGCTGATCGGGTCGTAAATCACAACTTTGGCTACAGATTTGATTAGGAACCGCGTTCTGACGTGATTACAGATGTGGAGAGAAAAAAAACATGGCCGCTGTGTCAATCCATCACCATGACGACCGCTCTGAACTTTTTGAAGTTGCACAACTTTGACAGGAACGTATCCGCTTCCCTGCTGCGTCCTGATTGGTTGGATGCTGGTGGTCTTGAATGACAAGAACAACTTCGACCCTCCATTAAAGCCTCCAGGATCTCAGACTCCAGTTTCACCCCAGTAAGTGGTGATAAAAAGATATGCACTGGTGTGCTTTGATGCTGAGACCCAGTAAGACCACACAGCAAGCAGAACCCAGCTGAAGCTATCAGAGAACATCAGGAAGGTGGGCGTGCTGGTGCCGGTGAAGCTTTACAGCTGTGACCGGCACACAGGTGGACTCGGCTGAGCCCGAACTTTTCCCTTGTCAGAAGGGTGGAGAAAATCTCTCTGACACAAAACTGTACCTCCTTCTCCTCTGGTGAACGTTCAACCTTCCCCTGGCTGAGCTGCAAGCCTGGAGAAAAACTTTTCCCACTCTAAATATTCTCAGGATCGACTTTCAGTCGCCGAAACCCGGCCGAATCTCCCGGGAGACAAGGCGAACTCCTTTCAGTTTGCAGTCAGGATGCCTTTCCCTCCGTTTCTTCCTTTTCTTCCCCTCAAAGCAGCGTCTTCATCCTTCTTTAGGCGTGGTCTTTGTGGGAGTGGTCTTTGTAGGAGTGGTCTTTGTAGGTGTGGTCTTTGTGGGAGTGGTCTTTGTAGGCGTGGTCTTTGTAGGCATGGCCTTTGTGGAAGTGGTCTTTGTAGGCATGGTCTTTGTAGGCGTGGTCTTTGTAGGAGTGGTCTTTGTAGGCATGGTCTTTGTGGGAGTGGCCTTTGTAGGCATGGTCTTTGTAGACATGGCCTTTGTGGTAGTGGTCTTTGTAGGCATGGTCTTTGTGGGAGTGGCCTTTGTAGGCATGGTCTTTGTAGACATGGCCTTTGTGGTAG
>JAOTRJ010000020.1:772859-783746 GCA_028564905.1 Leptodoras praelongus
CCTCTCAACACTCGCCTCTCACCACTCGCCTCTCACCACTCGCCTCTCATCTCTCGCCACTCCCCTCTCACCACTCGCCTCTCATCTCTCGCCACTCGCCTCTCATCTCTCGCCACTCGCCTCCCATCTCTCGCCACTCGCCTCCCATCTCTCGCCACTCACCACTCGCCTCTCGCCACTCACCACTCGCCTCTCATCTCTCGCCACTCACCTCTCATCTTTCGCCACTCACCTCCCATCTCTCACCACTCACCTCTCACCACTCACCTCTCATCTCTTGCCACCCACCTCTCACCACTCACTTCTCATCTCTCGCCACTCACCTCCCACCACTCACCTCTCTCCAGTCACCTTGCACCTCTGCCACTCATTTCTTGCCACTCACCTCTTGCCAGTTACCACTCACCTCTCACCACTCACCCCTAACTCCTCACCCCCTGCCTCCCGCCACTCACCTCTCTCTAGTCACCTTGCACCTCTGCCACTCATTTCTTGCCACTCACCTCACCAATTTACAGACTCAAATAAGTGTCCTAGTACACATTAATTTTATATATATCTTTTGTATTTTTTCTTTATTTAATATTCTAAATTCATGGATTTGTTTCTTTCTCTCTCTCTCGTTTCTTAATAAATATGTTTCCGCCTGAGTGAGTGGATTTAATGAGCAGTGTGAGGAACGAATACAAGACTGTCTGAACCTGGGGAGAACACACTCTAATAGTTTCCTCTGAGAGAGAGAGAGAGAGAGAGAGAGAGAGGCAGATGGATGCAGAGAGACACAGTCAGGGACCAGGAAAGACGGACTGATGAAGAGAATGAGAGAGAGATGCAAAGACTTTACAAAGACATAATGTTTGAATTTATGTACATTTCGTCCCTGATAAACCTGTAGTTACAGATTAGGTCCGTTGTTCTGAATGTCGTCTCCTGCTACCTTAAACCTGATACACAACCTGATTGTGACTCCTGTTTACTCTGTGTGTGTGTGTGTGTGTGTGTGTGTGTGTAGGGATGACCTTGTGCAGGTGGGTAAAGGTGTGAGTAACAGCTCTCTCACCGTGAGGACAGTAAACGTGGGTTTGACGCTGTTGAGTGTTTGGGATTCGGACCAAAGCGGGCTGGTGGATTACGTCGCTCTACCCGTCCATCACGCCATCCAGCTGCCCGACCCCCAGGACCTGGTGCCTGCTGACGTCGTGTGCTTTTCAGTGCAGCTCGTCAGCCAGGATGGTGAGCTCACAACACAACACCACTGTCGAGTTCTGGATTCTGATTGGTCAGACATCACGATGACATCATAATCTCACTTTACACTAACAGTTTTCTGTTGTTATTATTATTATTATTATTTACCCTTACATTACTGTGCTTTATGGTCAGGTCTGTCAGGAACATGGAGCTCTTCATCCAGCGCCGTCCTGGAGATCCATCCCAAAACGGGCGTGGCTGTAGCGAGAGATGTGGGCACTGTGACGGTTTATTACGAGATTCCTGGACAGCTGCGCACTTACAGAGAGGTGAGGAACACCAGAAGCAATAACAACAGTAACATTTCATTCAGCTTCATTAGTGAGACCTGCGTCACCTTAAGGCAGGAGAACACTGAGGACCATCTATGATGTACCACATACCATCTCGTTTGGTGTGTTTGTGTGTTAGGTCGTTGTGAGCAGCGTCACCAGGACCGTCGCTACGGTTCCATCGGGTTCTGTGAGAAACGAGAGAGAGTCCAAAGTGCTCCTGAGCACCAGAGAACGAGGAACCAACCTGATGGGTACGACAAGATGGAGCTCCGGAGCTCCTCATGACTAAAATGTTCTGAAATCTGAGTTTAAAATAGTCTGAAGTTTACAAATTCAGGTAGTTAATGTGTGTGCGTGCGTGTGTGTGTGTACAGGAAGCTGCTCGCTCGCTCAGTTGGAAAGTGTGGCCTCTCTGCAGCCGGAGAAGTCCATCAGGTGCCGTGTGCAGTTCACCAGCGACACCGTCGACTTCTCCGCTCACGACGTCTATCACACACACACCACCTTCGACACCAGCACAGGTGAGTGAGTGTACACCTGCTGAACTGGAGCAGTGTGTCTGAGTGAAATGAGTGGATAAGGAGAACTGGTGTGTGCTGCAGGTGTGTACGGCTGCGTGTTGACGCTGGGGCCGATGACGGAGCAGCAGGTGAAGGTTCTGGGCGTGTCCATGAGCGGTGTGAGGGTGGAGGCGGATGTGGAGGGAAGTCATTTCACCGGAGAGAGAGTCAGCACTGAGCTGCAGGTGAATGCCGGGTTCTACTCAGATCAAACCCACATCATCCTGAGCAGCCAGCACACCAGCGCCGAGCTCAGCGTGTACGGAGCCTCGGGACTGCTGGAGCACCTGCAGGTACGCGTCTTCGTTTTCCTTTGGGCTCTTGTGAGTTGTGTGTGTAGTAAACCCCGCGCTCTCCTCGCTCTGACCTGTAGGTGAAGTCAAGCTCTCCATCCATCCTGGTCCAGGAGAAGGAGTTCTCCTCCACCTACCCCAGCTTCATCAGATACACTGTGACCCTGCTTAACCAGCGGGACGTCACGTCTGCCTCTCTGACCGTGTCGAGTCCCGGCACCGAACAGCAGCTGCTCATCCCCGTCACTGTCGTACACACCGCAGACTCCGCCTCCACCGCCAGAGGTTCTGTTCCACTCCCTCCTGCTTTAGAACTTTATAACATTAGAGTGTTTACAGCTGCTAGTTCAGATTTACTCAGGAATTTACTTTGAGCATTTAATTGTTAATGATGTAACAGTAGTTATAGTAACAAAGTAACAGTAACTCTTAACGAAGTAACAGCACTGCACAATGAAGTAACAGTACTGCACAACGAAGTAACAGTACTGCACAACGAAGTAACAGTAACTCTTAACGAAGTAACAGTAACTCTTAATGAAGTAACAGTAACTCTTAACGAAGTAACAGTAACTCTTAACGAAGTAACAGCACTGCACAACGAAGTAACAGTAACTCTTAATGAAGTAACAGTACTGCACAACGAAGTAACAGTAACTCTTAACGAAGTAACAGTAACTCTTAACGAAGTAACAGTAACTCTTAATGAAGTAACAGCACTGCACAATGAAGTAACAGTAACTCTTAACGAAGTAACAGTAACTCTTAACGAAGTAACAGCAGTGCACAATGAAGTAACAGTACTGCACAACGAAGTAACAGTAACTCTTAACGAAGTAACAGTAACTCTTAACGAAGTAACAGCAGTGCACAACGAAGTAACAGTAACTCTTAACGAAGTAACAGCACTGCACAACGAAGTAACAGTAACTCTTAACGAAGTAACAGTAACTCTTAACCAAGTGACAGTAACTTTTAACGAAGTAACAGCACTGCACAACGAAGTAACAGTAACTCTTAACGATGTAACAGTAACTTAACAAAGTAACAGTAACTCTTAACGAAGTAACAGTACTGCACAATGAAGTAACAGTAACTCTTAACGAAGTAACAGCACTGTACAACGAAGTAACAGTAACTCTTAATGAAGTAACAGCACTGCACAACGAAGTAACAGTAACTCTTAACGATGTAACAGTAACTCTTAACGATGTAACAGTAACTTAACAAAGTAACAGTAACTCTTAACGAAGTAATAGCACTGCACAACGAAGTAACAGTAACTCTTAACGAAGTAACAGTAACTCTTAACGAAGTAACAGGTACTGCACAACAAAGTGACGAAAGCGTAACGGAGTAACGACGTTGCTTTATAGTAGAATAATGGTGTAACTCTGTAGTGTAATACTTTTAGAGCGTTACATTTCCAGCTTCTCTCCAGAAATCTCCAGACTTCTTGTATGACAACAGGAAGTGTTGGGGGTTTCAGTCTTTTCTCCGTGTGTGCTGTGTATCGGCTTCCTGTTGGTCAGGAGAGCAGTAGTGTTTAAAGGGTCAGAGGTCAGGGTATAGTGATTCATGCATTAACAGAATGATGGGTTTATTCTACCTGTGTGACAGCAGGTGTGGTCGGAGGAGAGGAGGTCGGGGTCCTGCAGCAGTTTATGGACTCGTATCAGGTCATGTTCTTCACCCTGTTCGCTCTCCTGGCTGGTACGGCCGTCATCGTTATCGGTAACTGTCCCTCGCTCCTGCAGTCTGTAATAAGTGTATAATATGTACACATATACATATATATCATGTTGTATTGAAACATAACATAAAGGTTAATATAATGTGCAGCACATTATGCTGCCATAACATTATGACCACCTACTTTTCTTTTTAAACATGAATTCCAGACCTCTTTATAAAAATCTCTTCCTAACCCAGTTCCAGATTTTTCCAGTAGTTACAGGACTGGATCGAATTCATTCTTACCTCTCACATCCAGTCCACCGGCTCGGCGCTTCTGTAATATTGTGTTATAGTTATAATTTACTCTGTCAGTTCTGTATGTCTGAAGGTAACTGTGATGGTGTGGTGGTGGTTTCCTCTTCCTCTGCAGTGTGTCATGCCATTTTCTCTCCAAGAGACCCACCAGTTCATCCTGCCTTCATTCAGAGAACTCCGCCCACTCCAGGTACTGCACACACCTGGTCCTGATCCTAATCCCGGTCCTGGTCCTGATCCTAATCCCGGTCCTGTCTGTAGCCTTAAACCAGAGTTATTAATCCATGGATAGAGCTATTATTTTGTATAGTAATATTATACTAAATATACTTATAATATAAACACATCCCTGACTTAACGTCTTAACCCCGTCTTGTTTCCTGCCGCAGCGTCTCCGGTGGTGAGTCATTATAACCAGACGCTCCACTCGTCCGATCTGAGGAGCAGTCCCAAGCTGCGTCTGTTCTCCCCCGACTACAACTCTCGCTGAATCCCACCGCAAACACACACTTCACTCTGTCCCAAGTGCCTTTAACATGGAGAACAACATACTCAGTAGTGTGTGTGTGTGCGTGTGTGTGTATGTATGTATGTATATGTGTGTGTGTGTGTGTCCGTGTGTGAGAGCATGCACAGTAATGACTTCCTGAATTAGCACGTGTGTGTGTGTGTGTGTGTGTGTGTGTGTGTGTGTGTGTGTGTGTGTTGCTTCCTGATATTTACTTTTGTTGTGCTGATTTGTTTTTGTTTGCATGTTTTATAACTCCGGGCATTTTTATTCCAGTCGATCTGATGAATCTGTGAAAACTCAGAGCCTCACATCCAACAAGTGAATCATGTGACCTAGCGCATCATCATTATTATTATTGTTATTGTTATTATTATTGTTATTAGTGTGAATATACTCAGTATAGTGTCAGCACTGAATCCGTCCTCGCTATGCATCACTTGGAAAAGTGAAAACGTTTCTACTGTTGCTGACGAGGCGTCATGGTGTCACGGCGTCATGGTGTCTGTGTCACGGCGTCTCAGTGTCACGGCGTCATGGTGTCTGTGTCACGGCGTCTCAGTGTCACGGCGTCATGGTGTCTCAGTGTCACGACATCACAGTGTCAGGGCGTCATGGTGTCTGTGTCACGACGTCATGGCGTCTCAGTGTCACGGCATCACAGTGTCACGGCGTCTCAGTGTCACGGCATCACAGTGTCACAGCGTCTCAGTGCGTCTCTGCGTCACGGCGTCTCGTCAGAGCCACAAGGCAGCTTCTCCGTTCCTCTTGTGAAACAACTGACATTTCTAAAATGACTGTTCAGATCCGGAGTACGAAAGTCTGAGTCAGCTAGGGACCGCTGTTTTTATTTCAACAGCCAACAAAAAATAAGTAACCTGGAGTGGCGTTACCGGGGGCCGCGCACTCGTGGATGTACTGCAAGCTGATTGGCTGATTTATTATTAGTATTATTATTTTATATCACAATGCCAGTAAGACGGTGCACTCATAGATTAACCACAGCGATGCAGTACAACAGATTTAGTTGTTGAAACGGAATGTAACTCCGCCCCCTGTGGATGACCACGCCCCCTGTGGATGACCACGCCCCCGACCTGGGGTCAGATTTTACTGCATTCAGGCTTCATTTGAATCAGATCATTAAAATGTCGTGTTCCTGTCGTTATGATTAACGGATCGCCGTAAGATCGCAGTATTACAGAATATTGTCCATATTGATAAGGATCACTTTAATACTTTATTTAAAATAATGGTTTAAACGAGTTTATTTCCCCCACAGTGTTAGAAGACGTCTAATAAATATAAAATGTGCGTTTTGGTTTTATTTTATCTGTTTAAATTAAGGCTGCACGAAGGTTTTTGTCTCAATTCAGTTCATAAAGTGGAAGAAATGATTTAAACCAGTTTATTTATTTCTGAGGGAATAATAACCCGGTCGCTGGTCACCGACTCAGACTTTTAAACTTCTCTTTAACCCAAGATTGTGAATTTTGATCAGAATTGTGATTTATTTTACCGGTATACCTCAGGGGTTAAGGCTCGGTACCACTTTTTTTCCAGCCTCTAAGACTGCAGCAGTGTCGAAAAGAAAGAAAAGAAAAGAAAAGATCGTTTTTGTCATTTAAAAAAATTCCCTTCTGTGAATCACATGTGAAACTTTGACAATGTGAGTTTTATGTTGAGGAGTTTAGCCACGCCCTCATCCTCATCATCCTCATCCTCAGCGGTATGGAGTTTGTATATCAGATAAGATTATATTAAATTAAACGCATTCGTCGGCTTTTCTGTAACGTTTCATAATTAGTTTGCTGTTTTGCTGATTAAACACCTTTTTCTAAAAACTTTATTTGTTGTTTTTTGAGCTGTGTGTGTCTGGGTGTGTCTGAGTCTGGGTGTGTCTGAGTCTGTCTGTGGGTGTGTGTGTCTGTGGGTGTGTGTGTCTGTCTGTGTGTGTGTGTGTGTCTGTATGTGTGTGTGTGTCCTATTCTTGTAAACCCTGAATAAAAATAAGTATAAATAAATAACTGATATAAATGAATCGGAGTCTCTTACACACTTCAGCACGGATCCGCTTCAGTGACCTCACTGTTTCAGTTCAGGTGTGAAGACACGAACCTTTTATTATTATTTTTATTTATTTTAAGCTCTGGGTTTATAAGAGCTTCAGGTTCACCGCAGAGACGCCGTGTCCTGTTCATCACAAATACACATGAATAATAATAATAATAATAATAATGTATTTTTTTACAAGTAGTATTGTCACTTATTGTGGAAATCAGACTCCGGACACTTTTTCAGTCACCTCAAACATTTTATTGCCTTTTAAAACATGATCAGTATTTAATGTAACATAAAAATAATTATATTTCAACTGAGGAACATTCCCAGAATTTTAAAATGCAGGATTTTACATCAGTAACTGTAAGAGCAAAAAATAAATAAATAAAATAAAATAAATTCTCGCATATTGTTGTTTTAATGTTAATTAATCTAATATTAATAATATTAATAATAATAATAACAATAATAATAATAACAATAATAATAATAACAATAACAACAATAATAACAACAATAATAATAACAATAATAATAATAATAACAATAACAACAATAATAATAATAACAACAATAATAATAATAATAAGAAGAAGAACAATAATAATAATAACAATAACAACAATAATAATAATAACAACAACAACAATAATAATAATAATAATAATAACAATAATATTAATAATAATATTAATAATAATAATAATATGTTTATTACTATGTTCATGTTTTATTTATGAAGCTGATGTTTTTGATGTTTCTGTAGGCGGTGTGTTTGTAGTTGTGACGTCATCATCTTAGACGGGCGGGCCATTCACAGCCTCAGTTGTGAGTCGAGATGAGTCGGTTCATGTGACTCGGTTCACTTGTGAATCAGTGTTTGGAGTTGCGGTGTGGTGAGGAGGAGGAGGAAAGTTTCCAGCACGCGCGGTGTGTCTCAGGTGCTCGGCGGTATGACGGTGTCCGACTCGGGCGGCGCGCGCCTGCGTTAACGGAAAGAACCCCGAACGCTGGTCGAGTGTGATCGCGCGCAGTGTGATGGAGAGTCCCGGTCCGGGTCCGGGTCCGGGGGAGAAGCCCAGCAAGGCGGCGGAGTGTCTGAGCGAGCTGAACCGGATTATCGAGGCGCAGCACGAGCTCCTGGAGCGGCAGAAGGCGCGCATCACGGAGCTCGAGCTGCAGGTCACCGAGCTGCGCAGCCGCAACGCGCGCGTGCACGAGGAGTACGAGAGGCACCTGCGCACGTGCCCCATGCAGCAGCAGCAGAATAACAGTCCCAGCATCCTCTGCGCTCTGTCTGCTCTCACAGCCATCCAGGAGAGGTACCTCCACCCCACTGATCACTACAGCTGTGCACAGATGTGCAGGAACACTCACACACACACACACACACACACAGTATTCCACACTGCACTTTCCGGTCTGTATTTTGAATCAACTTCAACATCTGGCAGAAATCCTCCTGATCATGCAGCAGAGAAACCTCAGCTCAGAGTCAGGACGGCTTTCAGCCTCCACATTTCTGCTGGTCTGCAGGCTGTGTCAGATCCTGCACCTCCACACACCACGCTGTGTCAGATCCTGCACCTCCACACACCACGCTGTGCAGGGTTCAGGAGGTGACCTGGGCGCGGCCTGTCCAGGTGTGTGAGCGGCTCAGAGTGGTACGTTTGTGTCGGGCAGCGTTAGGGTTTGATGAACATTTAACAGATCGAGTAGCGTCTGCTCCAGGCAGGAGATGACTTGGTGTTGGTGTGAAGGATCACTGTAACTGGTGTCAGTGGTGTGACTGGTGTCAGTGGTGTAACTGGTGTCAGTGGTGTCACTGGTGTCAGTGGTGTAACTGGTGTCACTGGTGTAACTGGTGTAACTGGTGTCAATGGTGTCAGTGGTGTCACTGGTGTAACTGGTGTCAGTGGTGTCACTGGTGTGACTGGTGTCAGTGGTGTGACTGGTGTCACTGGTGTCAATGGTGTCAGTGGTGTCACTGGTGTCAGTGGTGTCACTGGTGTAACTGGTGTGACTGGTGTCAGTGGTGTGACTGGTGTCACTGGTGTCAGTGTGTCACTGGTGTGACTGGTGTCAGTGGTGTAACTGGTGTCAGTGGTGTAACTGGTGTCAGTGTGTCACTGGTGTAACTGGTGTCACTGTGTCCCTGGTGTAACTGGTGTCACTGGTGTAACTGGTGTCAGTGGTGTAACTGGTGTCACTGTGTCACTGGTGTAACTGGTGTCACTGGTGTAACTGGTGTCAGTGGTGTGACTGGTGTCACTGGTGTCAATGGTGTCAGTGGTGTAACTGGTGTCAGTGGTGTAACTGGTGTCACTGTGTCACTGGTGTAACTGGTGTAACTGGTGTCACTGGTGTAACTGGTGTCACTGGTGTCAGTGGTGTCACTGGTGTCAGTGGTGTCAGTGTGTCTGTGGTGTAGTGTAGATCTGTTATGCTCACGATTCCATTCCAGTCACACTGTAAGAACGCGGATGGAGGAGGCGGCAACAACCAGCGCTCATGTGATATTGTGATGTCCGCGATGCCCATCGCCACATTTTTGCATCATGATGTATGGTGGAGCTCCTGCTGAGGATGAGGACGGCCTCGTTCCTGTGTGAGCGATCGGACTGAGATGACGTTCCTTCCTGGCGTTCGGCTCTTTGTTCAGTCAGACGTTCTGACGTTCTCAGTACACACTTGTCAGGCTGAGGTTACGGCGCGGAGTCGGAGAGTGTGTGTCTCACACGGCGCTCACCCGGGTTCAGCTCTAAGAAAGCCTGTTTATTTTGTTCGTGCAAGTTGCTATGGCAACCCACAACCATACCGGCTTCCTGTGAATCTGTAGCTGTTAATGTTAAATAAGAGACATTAAATATCCGCGAGGAAGACGGACAGAAGGTCCTGGAGCTGTTCAGACCGAGAGAGTCCGTCAGAGCGCTGCAGTGTTGGGCAGTGGATCTAACCACTGTGGTACTGCTAATGCTAATGAGGCTAAGCAATAATAATGCTAATCATGCTAATGCTAATCATGCTAATAATGCTAATACTAATAATGGTAATTGTGCTAATACTAATTGTCTTCATGCTCAACCAAATCATGCTAATTATGTTAATGCTCAATGCTACTCATGCTAATCATGCTAATGCTAATTGTGCTAATGGTAATTGTGTTCATGCTGACTATAATCATGCTAATCATGTTCATGCTAATCATGCTAATAATGCTAATAGTAATAATGGTAATGTAATTATGCTAATGGTGATTGTGTTCAGCACAGTAAGGCTAATTGTGCTAATGGTAATTGTGTTCATGCTCATGAAAATCATGCTAATTATTTTAACACTCATGCTAATCATGCTAATGCTAATTGTGCTAATGGCAATTGTGTTCATGCTTATTCTAATAATGCTAATCATGCTAATGCTAATTGTGCTAATGCTAATTGTGTTCATGCTAATGTTAATCATGCTAATGTTAATCATGCTAATGGTAATTGTGTTCATGGGGGTGTAATCCGGTTATTTATAAGTTTTGTGGTTAAATGAACTCCTAAGAGCAGCAGGCAGCTGGAACGCCTCAGATGTTTATTAAAAGGAAACGTTTCCCACCGAGCAGCTGGGAATGAAAATCGCGTTGTTGGAATAAGGAGCGAAGCGGCGGCGCTAATTTCAGACGCGGCGTCTCTCTGTGTCCTCGCGCGGCTCGGCAGCCTGGAGGCTTTAAAGGAACTCGAATCTGAAAATCTGGAGAGGAGGAAGAGCGTGATGGAGCTCAGGGCCGCGGACGACGGGTCCCACTGTCGGGGTCCAGCTGTCAGGGTCCCAGCTGTCGGGTTCCAGCTGTCAGGGTCCCAGCTGTCGGGTTCCAGCTGTCGGGGTCCCCGCTGTCGGGTTCCAGCTGTCGGGGTCCAGCTGTCGGGGTCCAGCTGTCGGGGTCCAGCTGTCGGGGTCCA
>JAOTRJ010000020.1:916176-927165 GCA_028564905.1 Leptodoras praelongus
AAAATAGTCAAATAAATATTATCGATGTATTTGCATTTGGCATTTAGGATGGTTTACAATACATGGAAAAAAAGAACAGCACATTTATACTGACTTATACTGTATTTATCAACCTTTTCAACTTCCAACAGCTTCCATTCAGTTCAGTCTGCTTGTACATCGTCCCAGCGGATTTAACCGTAATGATGTACAGTAGTTCATAGAAATATATTTTAGAATGCATGACTGAAGAATAAGTCACAGAATTAAGTGCACAGGATCAATCTTTCAATCAGCTCGTGACTGTAAGAGCGTTATAGTGTGTTATATGCCCTCACCTGCAGATACTCATGATTTCCATGTGCATGATGGAGTAAAATACAGTCATACTGATATCATCCTGGCATATCTAACCAACTACCAATAACCTCATGTCTTCAGTGTAATTTCTTTATAAGATATAAATATATCATCTCAGAAACACAGATACCTCTCAGATCATTCGATCATTCCATCCATCATATTGGCTTTGCATGTGTCTGACTTTCTCACCCAGGTGTTGCACATCTGGACAAATGATCAAGTGATCCATAATATGCATGAATTCCTGGGCAAAAACACAACTCTAAACACATCCAGTGCTCAGGATTCTGCATAATTGACTTAAGTGAAGATGTTCAGCAGGAATTGAACTTTCTAACATGGTTACATGTGGAGATGTGTGTGCGTTTAGGAGAGGAGAGAAAGAAAAAGAAAAAAGGAACTTTACTCACCAGCAGCTGGAGCGTGCCTCCTGTTCCCGCCACATCTGTCTGTCGGTGTGTGTGTATGTGTGTGTGTGTGTTTGAGTGTGTGTGTCTATGTATAGGTATTTGCGTGTGGATGTGTGTGTAGGCTCGCGCTCCCGGTCACCCTTTTCCCTCTTTCCATAAGTCAGGCGACGGCGTCCGTGTTTCTCCTCTGCTCCAGGTGTGTGTGTGTGCGTGTGTGTTTTCCCCACATGCCAATCACACTCATCTGCTTCTACAGCCTGGAGAATGTGTGTGCATGTGTGTGTGTGTATGTGTGTGTGTGTGAGTGTGTGTGTGTGTGTGCATGTGTACATGGGTGTGCATGTGTGTGCATGCATGTGTGTGTGTGTGTGTGTATGCATGTGTGTGTGTGTGTGTGTGTGTGCGTGTGCGTGTGTGTGTGCGTGTGTGCCTTCAATTTACTTCAATTTAACATGTTCATGCAGATGAGTTTATAAGTTAGCTTTAAAATGTTGCAGCCCATGTACGGATTAGCTTGTGAGTTAGCTTGTTTGCTGTAATGCTAGTTTGTGGGTGTAACGCTAGCTCTATTACGTTTAATGTCTTTATTCTAATGCTAGTCTCAACTGTGGCAAGTTGTCCTCTAGGAGGCGCAATACCCTAGCTCATTGTGGAATAGCACCACCTAGTGAATAATGTTCAAACCAAAGCCTGGCCAACATTCACCAGCCAATATCTTGGGATGTAAACACTCAAACTTCACCAGATTTCACAGCCTGCATCTCAACTACATTCTTTAGATGCACACCAAATTTCATCAATGGGGTCCCACGGGGGTGTGGCGTGAAGCAAAGAGAGTTGGGAATGTGCTGATAAATGAGGAGAGTGTACTGAGGAGATGGAAAGAGTTCTTTAAGGAGCTGATGAATGAAGAACATGAGAGAGAGAGAGAGAGAGAGAGAGAGAGAGAGAGAGAGGGAGAGAGAGAAGGTTGCATGAAGTAGAGATAGTGAACCAGGGAGTGTCTCATATTGGCAAACAGGAAGTGAGGGCAGCTATAAAGAGAATGAAGAGTGGAAAGGCAGTTGGCCCAGATGACATACCAGTGGAGGCATGGAAATGTTCTGGAGAAATGTCACAGAGTTTTTCACTGCTTAACAACATCTTGGAGTGTGAGAGGAGTGTGCCCGAGGAGTGGAGAAGAAGTGTAATGGTTAAGAATAATAATGTGCAGAGCTGAAGAGGCATAATCAGCCACAGTATGGAGATCTTGGAAAGAGCAGTGGTTGAGAAAAGTGCTCCATGGATCTGATGTCTGCGTTAAGAATGTTGATGGAGAAGTCCAGGGAAGGCCAGAGAAGTATGTAAGGTCGGTGCTGGATGTGTATATGACAGCGGTGATGGATCAAGGGTCAGCTCTTGTTTGCAGTGGTCATGGAACGGTGGTGGGGTGAGGTTATGCAGGAGTAGGGAGAAGGTTGAGGAGAGCCTTGAGTGATGGAGCTATGTATTGGAGAGAAGAAGGGTGAATGTTGGTGGAGTATGTGGTAAAGAGGTGAAGAAGAGAGAGCATGCTCTCAGGGTGGAGTGGATGGAGTGAAGCAGTGGCACTGACTAAAAGACAGATGAAGGAGCTGGAGGTGGTAGAGATGATGATGCTGTGGATGGATGGAAGGCATCGGTTTGGGAGGAGGGATGAGAGTTATATCAGGAGAAAGGAGCTGAGGATGGAGCAGGAGGAAGACAGGAAGGCCAAGGAGGAGGTTTATAGATGTGGTGAGGGAGGACATGCAGAGACATACAGAGGAGGATGCTCAGGACAGGGCAAGATGGAGACCAAAGAGCTGCTGTGGCGACTCCTAATGGGAACAACAGAAAGAAAGAAAGAAAGATGGGAGATTCTCCAAGATGCTCAGTAACACTTACAGCTGATTACTGTACAGTACGATGCAGAAGTCTTAATAAGACACACGCAAAGACTCATGGGCTTGCCTCGAAAAACATCCTGAGACCTGAAGAGGAACCATGGACAAATAATATAAATATGAAAGACACGCCCACTTTCCCATCTCATTACAACATGCAGTTCTGCTTTCCTTATATGGACTCAAAGACACGCCCATAGACAGCCTTTCTTATATCCATATATGGACTCAAGGACACGCCTTCCACAGTGGTCACCTGACAGACACGTCTGAGATTCTGTGATGTAATAAAAATGAAGTATTGTGTCATTCCAGTCTGGATATAAAGCCGTGTGTGAAGCTTTGGCCTCCACCGACACACACACACTAAGACACGCCTTCCATGTGTTAAAATAATGAAGATTAAAATTTCTACATAAAGAAAACACAGAAATAGGAAGTGCAGTATACAGGAATAAACTACAGGAAGTCCATATATGGTGTGGCTTTTTGTTAAACGGTGTCCCAGGGGTTTCACATTAACCTGTGCAGTTTTATTTGATAAGGAAATGATAAAAGCTGGTAGGTTTAATCTGCCTCGGCTCTTCTGGAGACTCTGACGGTCACACTTACTGCGTTTCTTTGTGTGCAGAAAAACCCAGCAGCCTTATCGTCATCATGTCTTCATTTTTTGTTGGAAAAGTAACGTTTGGAAATATAAACTCTTTTCGTGCTGAATAATCCAGAACATCAATAACCTACAAACAATAGCGTGCCTCAGAGTCTTACTATCGTCATTCTGTTCCAGTTTTTTTGTCACTTTATTTTCTGCTAAAATATCTCACCTCACGTTTAATGAACGAGTCGCATTAAAAAGCTGGTCGTGAAACAAACATCCACATCTTTAATAGTTTTCGGTGACCCTTTTGAGTAGTTAGCATGCTTTTACTTAACGTGGTCTCCATGGGAACGTGCGTCGTACATCTTGTTTTATATTAAAACCTAAAAAAAAAGGTCATTTATCTCATTAAGGGTTTAACAGCGAAACTAAAGTGCGTGTTTTACTCGAATGTGTGCGTTTTTAAATTCCCTCGAGTGCAGACAGAAAGGCTTGTAATGCAGAGAGGCTGTGTGTGTGTGTGTGTGTGTGGGTGTGTGTGGGTGTGTGGGTTCTCCTGCTGTGCGAGGCGTTGTGCGCTATTTACACACGCCGTTCCCCGGCGACGCTCCCCATTGAGTACAACACATAAATAAGTTCAGTGATCCAGGAATACAAACAGAGCAGTGTGTGTGTGTGTGTGTGTGAGTGTGTGTGTGTGTGTGTGTGTGTGTGTGTGTGTGTGTGCACAACACAAATCTACCCCAAATATTGTGGTATTAGGAGGGTATTTGCATGATCAGCTGTGTGCTAATACACACCCGTGAGTCATTCCTCCTTCGTGTGCGTATTTGAAACAGTTTAATTATTTATTTTGATTTATTTAAATGTAATCCTTCCACAGATCCTGTCCGCCTCCTTTCTCTTAAAGCTCCTGTAATAATCTCTGTAAAAGACTTGAAGTGCTTTAGTCATGTCAGGAAACATCTCTATGCCTTTCACCTCATTAAAACTTATGACAACTTATGAATATTCATGAATATGCAAATGAGAAAGAGCTGCTGTGATCTCTGATAGGCCGAAATCACTCATATTCGTTAACTAGCTCAAAGCTGAACATGACATGCTGAATGCTAGTAAACTAACCCACATCGCTGCATCACGGCGGGATTTTAGCGTCTCGATTTTATTTAGTTGTTTTTTCGGGTAAAAGTACTAGTAGTACGTATGCAAAGGTAATACGTTGTTCCCATGACAACCACCATCTGTTTAGAACAAACATCTAGCTAAACTAGATAGCTAACAAACACAGAGACTGGCACTGTTCTAATTTGCATACTGAACAGTGATGCTGTTGGCACTGACGCTTGGCTTTCGGAAATAGATTTTATTTCTCCGATTAGCATTTATTATTATTTATTATTATTTTTTAAATTTTTTAAATTATTTTTATTTATTTATTTCTTCTTATTTTTTTATTATTTATTTATGTATTTTATTTATTTATAGTAGTATTAGTATTATTATTATGTATTATTATTATTTTTGTTATTATTATTTATTATTTATTATTATTATTATTATTATTATTTATTAATGTAATTAATTCTTTTTTGTTTATTTATTTATTATTTTTATTACTTTTATTTGTATTATTTTTATTCATAAATTTATTTATTTAATGTCATTATTTTATTTATTAATTGATTCATTTTTATTTATTTATTTATTGACTTTAATGTAATTATTTTATTTATTTTATTACTACACCCAGGTTGATTAGTTTCCTTTTACCACACATCCTGGAGTGTATTTTTGTATTCCTCTTATACCTCTCTTTTTTTTAAATGAAACAATATCACATGATAATTTTTATTTCTTACACTTAATGTTTAAAAGTTGCACATCGCATGATCACGCTATCAGGTCACATGACGCACCTGATTCACGTTTCTGTTCTTTTAATGAGAACAGGTATGTTGTAATATAAGTCACGTCTTTTCACGCCTGTTGTCCTTAGCTAACTCGTGTCATGTTCACTAAGAAATCTGCACCTGCTCTACCGATCCGTGATGCCGGCGCGCGCGAACGTGTACGAAACGCACTCCGAGGTTACGCCTTCATTTACATTTCAATTAAAATGACAAAAATAGAGGCTGATGATGGAGACTCGCTTCTATCAAGAAGAGATCAAGGTTCAAGAATGGGCCGTGACCGAGATCGATACCTCACTATTTGTGTGTGTGTGTGTGTGTGTGTGTGTGTATTAAAGATACACACTGAGAGCTCAAGAGGCCTCCAGACGACACTCAGCCGTAGTTATTTGGAGATTTTGCTTATGAGGCACAGCTAAGCACATTCCCTTTTCACTCCCTATTGCACAAGGTGAAGCTTGGAACAGCATCGCTCTGTTGTTACCTTTTTATTGCGGCTGGATAATTTGAGACACACAAACACACAAACACACACACACACACACACACACATGCAACCAGAAGAACATTTTTCCCCCTGTGGAAACGGTGACGCCGTACACGCCGTACACACCACCCTCGCTTTAAAGCTAATTTTACATAATCTGTAGCACCTGTTTTAAGTCATTTTTATGCCCTCTGCCCTTCAATCACCTTTAAAGCTCATGCTGTAACTATCAAGGCTTCCATTTGCGTTCCAAAAAGAACAATAAGCTCATTAGATGCGGCAGCCTCCTCATAAATTCAGTTATCCAGAGTCAGACAGTAGAAAGCAGTTAAATGGCAGATAAACGTATTTAATCTGTTCGTTCGGAATATCTGACAAAGTCCATTTCATTTCTATAGTAACCGATGATGGAAGAAATAAATAAATAAATTAGAAGAAGAAGAAGAAAAAAGAAAGAAAGAAAGAATAAATAGTAACATAAGAATAATAAGAAAATACATAAATAAATAAATAAATAAGAAGAAGAAGAAAAAGAAAGAAAGAAAGAAAGAAAGAAAGAAAGAAAGAAAGAAAGAATAAATACTAACATATAAGAATAATAAAAAATACATAATTAATTAATTAATTAATTAGAAGAAGAAGAAAAAAAAGAAAAAAGAAAGAAAGAAAGAAAGAAAGAATAGTAACATAAGAATGAGAAGAACATACATAAATAAATAAATAAAAAAGAAGAAGAAGTAAAAGAAAGAAAGAAAGAATAAATACTAACATATAAGAATAATAAAAAGCTCAGCGCTCATTCCCAGGGATTTCTATGCTGAATGCTTTCCATAATCGAAGACCAATAATCATAATAGATTTATTATTGTAAAAAAATATTTTGTTATTTAACACTTAAGATGCAGCAGGACTTGCTTGTATTCATATGAGACAGAGGAAGGGGCGGGGCTTCGGCAAATAAGGCAAGACAAGGTGTTAGGGGCGGGGCTTATGCATCTATTAGTTCCTTCCAGATTGTTTTACACAGCTCCTACACAAAGTGTGTGTGCAGGTCGGGAGGGTGGCAGTGCCACATACGTGCTCGTTAAAGGGTTCTACAGCTACAGATATTGTGACAATGTTGAGTCTTATTTCTAAAACATTTCATGCATTCCAGGAAATCCAGCTCTGTCTTTATAAACGAGTGTGTAAACTTCATACGAGAAGAGTCAGCGTCTCATATGCATTCATGTAGAGGCGTGTGTGAGGACGGCAAGCTGGTGAAACCGCAGGGCTTTGGCTGGGACACAGGCGGAGCTGGGAAGTGTGTGTGTGTAAGTGTGTGTGCAAGTGTGTGTGTGCGCTTCCGCCCTCCTCTGCAGCCTGCTTCCAATTTACCTCTCAGAACAAGTCCAAAGCTTCATCTCATTCTCACACACACACACACACACACACATCAGGTGTTATATTCTTCAGCATGACACACACTGACATGCAGCCTCTATAGCAGTACTCCAAACCTCAGAGGCTCCGCCCACATCTGATAGCTTAAAGGGTGAGGTGACACCTGATTGGCTGTCCTTCTACACACACACTTCTGTTTGTCCACAATGAGATTTTTGGGACACAGTAAAGTAAAGGCTGTAAACTGAAAATAAGAAACTGTGCTTCTGTGATTGGCTCTTTTGGTTACAGTGGGCGGGTCTTGGATATATTCATCGACAAAGTGTACTAGACTATAAAGCACAGATACAGGTCTGGCTTGTGAGACTTGTGAGACCATAAAGGTAAAGTCCCACCCCCCTAATGCCACTGGAACCAATCAGAGCACAGTTCTTATCCAAAGTATCATTGTAGCCAAATAACCACACCCACAACGAGACTGCAACCAATCAGAGCGCAGAGAACGATCAGACATCTTGTCTAAAGTGTCACCATTGCCTACCAGAATACCTGCTCCCTACACCACTCAAAAACTGGTTCCCATTTCTGACACCAGTATAACCAGTGGATGCTCTTCTCATGAAGTCAGACCACAGTGTAACTCAGACCAGTTAGAATGCAGTTCCCACCCAAAATGAAACTGGAACCAATGGGACCACAGATCTGCCATCAATGTTAAGGCAACCAATCAGACCACAGTCCTCACTTACTGTGCCACGCCCACAAATCCACAAAGTTACACTGACTGGTTACTGAAGATGGCTGCTATTGGACAGTTTTGCGGTGATGTCATATTATAATCCATGATGATGGAAGAAATAAATAAATAAGAAGAAGAAGAAAAAAAAAGAAAGAATAAATACTAACATATAAGAATAATAAAAATTAACAAATAAATTAATAATTAAGAAGAAGAAAAAGAAAAAAGAAAGAAAGAAAGAATAAATAGTAACAAAAGAATAATAAGAAAATACATAAATCAATCAATAAATAAATTAATAAATAAGAAGAAAAAGAAAAAAAGAAGTATAGAAAGAAAGAATAAATACTAACATATAAGAATAATAAAAAAATAAATAATACATAAATGAATAAAAATATAAATAAACTAAATAAATAAATATAAAAAAAGAAATATTAATAAAAAAAGAAAAAAAAGCAGAAGAAGAACAAAGAAAGAAATCATAAATAACAATATATATATATATATATATGTATATAAGAGGGAAGTCTGGGCATCTCTGCTTAGACTGCTGCCCCTGCGACCCGGCCCCGGATAAGCAGAAGAAGATGGATGGATGGATGGACTAAAAAAGTTAAATAAAAAAATTAATAGATAAATAAATATAAATAAATAAACAAATAGAAAGCAAATTAATTCATGAATTAAAGGTGAACAAAGAAAGAATAAATAAAACAATAAATGAATAAATAAAAAATAAGAAAGAAAGAAAAAAAAAGAAAGAAAAAAAATACTAACGGATAAATAAATAAATTTGAAATTCCGAGCTCTTGTTTTTAAATGCTAACTAAATCTACAGTTATTTTTTAAGCTTTTGCTGTTAGAAGATTAAGGATGAAAAATGTCTATAAGAATTTTAATGCTAATTCCATCAAAAAGCGCTTTTTTTGCACGCTAAGCTAAGTTTACACAATGCTAAATAAACTTTATGGACATTAGCATGACGTTTTATTACACACAAAGCACACTGCTTATTAGCAAACGTGAATCTGCTAGCACTGAAAGGAACCGCGAGCTGCTTGTTTAATTTCTTCCAGAGTTTTTCTAGGAGCAGCCTACGAGTCTGTGTGTCTGACCTCGGGATGAGTGTGTGACCGACGGCTGACCCCGTGGCAAACCGAGCATGATGGCCGACATGGAGTCTGGCGGCTGGCGATGCGTGTGCTGTCTGAATCCTCCCCTGTAATTACGTGCTGGCTAAGCTTGACCTTCAGGCAATACTTCATCCAAAAACAATGTGAGCAAGAAGAAAGGATAGGAAATAAACCCAAACAGGGCTGATTAGCCTCATGCTAACTGGATTAAACACCATTCAAAACTGCAGGAGTATGTTTAGCATTTATTTAACAATTCTAACCTGAAAAGGATCACATTAGCGTCAAGCTAACTGGACGTGCACAAACACTAAGAGATACAACAACGCCGTAAATGCTGCTACAAATGTATAAGACTCTGTGAAGAATGCTAACATGCTAAACAGTGACTAGAGCTAAACAGGAATGATTAGCTAACAAGTACACATCACATAGCATCATGCTAAGCTCATTTACCACTAATAACTAATAAAACTGGAGACATTAAAGTGTAATGATGTTAGCATGAATGAATTAGCATATATCTAACAAGGTACAAATGAAACAATGAAAGGGTTCATGCTAATGCTAATGTTTTTAGCGATGCATGGTGGTGAACAGTTAGCATGAACATGTTAGCACTTAGCACTTATATACCTATGCAGATTATGCTAATTAATACAATTAATACAGTGACAAGAAACTGAATAACATGAATTAGCATCATGCTAACAGAACACAAAGATCTTTCATTCAACATTTCAAAAACATGACTAGCAGCAAAAAAACTAGCATCAAGCTAGCTAGACATAATAATAAATAACCGTGTAAAGCTAGCATGCTAAGTAGGTATGATGAGGTATATGTAAAATGCTAACATGGCTAACAAATGAAACCATGGCTGATTAGTTAGCATGAATGTATTAGCATCACACTAGCTAATGTCTGAGGGCTTTTTCGTTGTTGTTAGCTATGTTAGCGGTTTTCCATGAGATCTGGATCTTATTCTTATACCTCAAACCAGATCGAGTGTAACTTCAGTAAAGTGTGTGTGTGTGTGTGCGTGTGTGTGTGTGTGTGTGTGTGTGTGTGGGAGGACGAGGAGAGTTTGTAGGGTGTTATTAGCTTCTCAGAATGCTAGCTGTCAAAACCGTGCTGGAAAGAAACTTCAGGACTGCGGTGGGGACAAATGTGGGTTTCTAGGAACGTGAGGGAAAGTGTGTGTGTGTGTGTGTGTGTGTGTGTGTGTGTGTGTGTGTGAGGGTTATAAAGCCATAATGGGTTACTTATTAGCATTGCTATGTGAGCACATGATTAGCCTGTGTAAGGGTATGATGATGTCAGTGCTAGTCAGGTTGGGGTTTATTAGCGCTGGGAGTCTGATTACATCACAATGTTTATTTATCAGTCAGAGAGAAAATGTCAGAGTTTTTATTCAATTAACGACCTTCACCTTAAAATAGTTTCAGAAGAGCTGGAGGACAAACGTCAGAAACAGGAACGTAATCTGAAGGTTTTATACAACAACAACAACAACAACAATAATAATAATAATAAGAGAAAGAGCAAAATAATTTAAAAAATAAATAAATCACAAAAAGTAATACACATACACACACACATAATATATAATAAAATATACATATATATGATAAAAAAATTATTAATTAAAAAAATAAAAATATACTTTTTAAATAAAATAAATATATAAAATTATAAAATAATATATATATATATATATATATACAATAATAATTAATTAATAACATTTTATACAAAATTAATAAATAAAGAATGAAAGAAAGAAAGAAAACACAAAAATAATACACATAATATAGAATAAAATATACATATATATGATAAAAAACATCTACAATAATGATGACAGTAAGAAAAAAAGTAATTAATTAAATACATAAAAATATAATTTATATTAATAATAATTATAAATATAATAATAATAATAATTTAAAATAAATATTTTTTCTATAAATTGACAATAATCAGTCAGTCAGTCATTATCTGTACCGCTTATTCCCAGTTACGGGGTCACGGGGGAGCCGGTGCCCAGCCGGCAAGTCTGAGCGCAAGGGCAGGA
>JAOTRJ010000020.1:1068926-1081538 GCA_028564905.1 Leptodoras praelongus
TACAGACCCAAAGAGGAGTCTATATACTCACAATAAACCATTCTAAACCAGTATAGACCATTATACACCAGTACAGACCCAAAGAGGAGTCTATATACTCACAATAAACCATTCTAAACCAGTATAGACCATTATACACCAGTACAGACCCAAAGAGGAGTCTATATACTCACAATAAACCATTCTAAACCAGTATAGACCATTATACACCAGTACAGACCCAAAGAGGAGTCTATATACTCACAATAAACCATTCTAAACCAGTATAGACCATTATACACCAGTACAGACCCAAAGAGGAGTCTATATACTCACAATAAACCATTCTAAACCAGTATAGACCATTATACACCAGTACAGACCCAAAGAGAAGACTATATACTCAAAATAAACCATTCTAAACCAGTATAGACCGTTATACACCAGTACAGACCCAAAGAGAAGACTATATACTCACAATAAACCATTCTAAACCAGTACAGAAGGGAGGCTGAGACTATTCTTCTTTCTAAAACCTCCATCAGGTTGGATGAGGAGCATCGGTGCACAGCCACTTTCAGATCTCTCCAGAGATGTTCAATTGGGTTCAGGTCTAGGCTTAGAAGCCACTCCTTTGTTATCTTGGCCGTGGGTCGCTGTCCTGTTGGAAGATGAACCTTCACCCCAGTCTGAGGTCCAGAGCTCTCTGGAGCAGGTTATCATTAAAGACGTCTCTGTACATTGATGCATTGATCTTTCCCTCGACCCTGACTAGTCTCCAGATCCTACTGCCTAAAAATATCCCCACAGCATGACGCTGCCACCACCAGGCTTAACTGTAGGGATGGTGTTGTCCAGGTGATGAGCGGTGCCTGGTTTCCTCCAGACATGACACTTGGCATTCAAGCCAAAGGGTTCAATGTTTGTTTCATCAGAATTTTGTTTCTCATGATCAGAGAGTCTTTCAGCTGCCTTTTGGTAAACTCCAGACGTGGCTTCCGTCTGGCCACTCGACCATACAGGCCTGGCGGAGGTGGAGTTCTGAAGAAACACTTGAAGGTTCCTTCTTGAAGGTTCTTCTCTCTGAGGGTCAGAGTGACCCTCGGTTTCTTGGTCAACTCCCTGACTAAGGCTCTTCTACCTCGATCGCTCAGATGAAGAGTGCTGGTGGTTGATGATGGAGGCCACTGAGCTCACTGGGACTTTCAATGCTGCAGAAATATTTCTGTATCCTTCCCCAGATCTGTGCGTTGGGGGTTTCCAGACATTTCCTTGGACATCCTGGTGCATTTGTACTATAGACACCATGATAAACCATTTTATACCAGTATAGACCATTATACTGTACACCAGTACAGACATGAGAGTGAACAAAGAAGACAAAGAATTACCTGGCAACCCTGCTGGTGTTGTTGTTGAAGCGGTGTGAACATGTGTGGGGTCAGGCACGCGGTCATGCTGAGGCAGCCGCATTAATTCACTGCACTGGAAATCAGAGGGGTGAAGATCACAGGCCCCGGAACATCCATAACACGGCCCAGAGATTATTTTAATATGCTCATTTAAATTTCACTTGAACAATGCTATTGTCACCATAATGCTCTTTTTAATGCCGTTAATACCACTGCACTCGCTAACAGCAGCACACACACACACACACACACACACACACACACTACCAACATGAAAAATAGACTCTTATCCAAACTGCCATTAATCAGTTTCTTCAACTATCAATGTTCACGTCTTCTAATCGCTGAACTCACTGATCGTTTAACAAATGAGCAAATCGATGAAATCTGCTAGGAGTTCCTCTTCACCACAGGGACGGCACCGACGGAACACCGCGTGTCCAGCAGCTACAGGGAAATAATCAACACTATCTACACCACCACCAATCCATGAGCCAGTCCACACACACACACTCATACACACACACACACACGTTTTATCTGGGTGTGTTTATACTCGTTCATTTGCTCCTTCACACCTTTTTAAGGTTTTCCGTGTGTCGTATCAGTGTGTGTTCCTGACCGGAGGTTTTGATAAGGTAGAGCGTGTTTGTGATTAGTCTGGATTTTAGAAGGAAAGAAGAATAAATAAATAAATAAATAAATTGAATACATACATTAAAAACACAAATAAAATAAACAAACAAACAAACAAAGAAATAAATAAAGCTAATTATTATTGTT
The DNA here is from genome assembly GCA_028564905.1 of Leptodoras praelongus. Classification (NCBI taxonomy): domain Eukaryota; kingdom Metazoa; phylum Chordata; class Actinopteri; order Siluriformes; family Doradidae; genus Leptodoras; species Leptodoras praelongus. Next base: position 1,071,101 of record JAOTRJ010000020.1, read on the forward strand.
GCTGTTGTTATTTTTTATTGTGTTTCTACTTTTATTATTATTTAAAATATAACAATAATAATACAAAAATCATAATAAATAATAATATATACAATAAATAAAAATAATATATACAAATATAAAATATACTTTATTATAAATATAATAATCATTTATTTAATCATTTTTAATTATTTTTAACGATAATAATAATTCATCATAATAAATCATTTTTTTTCTTAAAGGCTGTTATAAACATAAAATGACAAAAATGAGAAATGAGATATTGGGTTAGGTTTAAAAAAAAAAGAAAGAATAAATAAATAAATAAATAAATAATCATCATAACTATAATTTTTATTATTCATTTGCTGGCCTGGATTTTTTAAAAAGAAAGGAAAAATATCAACATTATTATTATTATTATTATTGTTGTTGTTGTTGTTATTATTATTAATAATAATAATAATAATAATAATAATAATAATAATAATAATAAATTAGTTAATTAATTGTTCTTGATAATATCATAAATAAAGCATGAATAATAAGAATACTAACAATAACAATAATTCAATAATTCAATAATTAATTATTGTTTTAATAACATATAATATAAACATGAATAATAATACTACTAATAATAATAATAATAATAATAATAATAATAATAATTAATATTTGATAAAATAATATTTTATTAAAGGCTGTTATAAGTATAAAATGACTGAGATGTTGGGTTTGGTTTTTAAAAAAGGAAGAAGTGGTAAATGGTTTTTTTAAAGGTTGTTATAAGCAGAGAAGAGTTAAAAGTAAAATGTTTTTTTATTTTATTAGACTGAGTTTTGTTTGTTTTGTTAAAGACAGAAAAGAGAGAGCTGTTTACGCACTCGTCCACGACGAGCTAGATTGTTTTTTGTCTGTTTTGTGTTGTTGTTGTTTTCAGGAGAAACGTCTGTCCTGAGCTCATATTGAGGTTTGTTTTAACTTCCCCAGACATTTGCAGGGGGATGAAGAAGAAATAATGTGTTTAACAGAAAGGGAGGAGGGGCTGTTATGATATTGTTTATGTAAAATGTTCTTTTTCTTTATCTTCAGTGACGTTTCCTGCCCAGGCCCCTATAGGCACGGTGCTTTACCCAGAGTTATAGACTGGAATTAAATTATTCACTCAAAAGTACACGTGATGAACGTGATGAACATGGTGAACGTGATTCTCTGTGCGGATCAGATGAAGCGTAAAGAGAATCATTACGGCCGTACGATGTCTTTTTCCTCAGAGTCTGAGGCTGTTAAAGAAATCCTACCGAACATCGTTCCACATCTTTAAACCAATGATGGCTAAAATAAGCATCGATCTGCGTTTCTAGCGTATTGAACACTTCCTCGGGGTTTGATGAAACCTCTTTAAGACTCGTTCTGCCGACACAATTAAATTTAGCTCAGCTTTCGAGCTCATTGACCCGGCGCACGTTTTCCTGTAAAGCCATGAAACGTTTTCCTCCAACATGCTGTAGTGAAGTGAAAGAGAGATCAATAGCGTTAATTGTGTTTTCAGCGAGGAGAAGCGGAGAGATGCGACGGAGAAGTGTACGATGAAATATAAAATACAGTTACCACCAGAAAAATGTTCGAAAACACTTCCTATGAATCCAGTGTTCATAATGCATTACGAATGCATCATTAATGCATTGAATGTCATGTCATATATATATATAACACCTTATAATGACTGCCATAAGCCTGCATAATTACTCATAAGTAGTTACAGCTACACACATAACACTTTATTAGGACAGGTTTCATAATGCATTATAATACCCATTCATAAGAACGTACTTTACTTTACACATACTAACGTTGTAATGCATTATAACACAGTATATACTGATGTGTAAATATAAAGGAAATTTCATTGAAACACACTTCAAGTCTTTTAATTCTGTAATGACCTGCTATAATGCTCTATTATGTGTCATAAGCTTTGAGAAATATTTCATTTGAGAAGGCAAAGCTGTATGTTATAATGCATTATAACACATGATACCTGAAGTAACCCAAACCTGTGTTATAGTGCATTACACATTTCATAAGAACGTATAATGTTCTTATGAATGGGTATTATAATGCATTATGAAACCTGACTTTATGCATGTAGCTATAAGTGCTTATGAGTAACTATGTAGGCTTATGGCAGTCATTGTAAGATGTTTTATATATATATATATATATATATGACATTTAATGCATTATTAATGCATTCATAATGCATTATGAACACTCATAGGATTCATAGCAAGGACTTATTCTGTATATCCGTTTATAGTGACCTTTAATGTTAATGAAACAAATTCTCACTCACGTTATAGCAGCTATAAACAGCCTTTCCGTCATACGGTCATAAGACTGTGGTGCATCTTCACCTCTGAATGCTACAAAGCGTTGACACTGGAGACTCCTTCATAAACATATTTTTCTTCACAGAACGCACCACCATTTCAACATCGTATTGCAGCCCCCGTTACTATGGAAACAACGACATGCCATAAGAGACGAGCACGTTAATACAGACCTGTGATTTGCAGCTGTACTTTGAGAGTCATAGAAAATGAATCGACTCCTCCTGACCAATCAGAATCCAGAACTCATGGCAGTACGTAACGATATCAGAAATCTTTCCACCTCAATGAAATAAAGTACGGTGGATGTAAACGGATGCGACATTCAGCAATATGACTCCGTTAAATCACACTACAGCGTTTTTTTTTTTAAGAGAGAGAGGGGTTGTGGAGAGAAAAAAGAAACGAGGGGGAAACCCATTAAGGTGTAGCTTATGGTGCGTTCAGTGATGTTTTTTATAGTTTTATGGCCTGCCTCTGTCTCTCTCTCTCTCTCTCTCTCTCGCTCTCCGTCCGTGTGCTCGGCCAGGGCTGCGGTCCGGAGGCCAGCTGTCAGAGCATGAAGGATCTCCCGCTCCGATTCACTTGTTATTGCGCTGTCCGAGTGACAAGTATACCTATAGAGTGAGTATTTATTTCAGGAATGTTTTGTTCTGTTTTCCTGCTGTGATGAATGTTTCTTTTATAAATCCCGCGCCGGGCCTTTTAAGCCGTAAACAATATCTCTTGGAGGCCGAAGATGCCTTGTGCAGCACTCTTGAGGAACCTTGAGATTTCCTGGTTGTGATTTAATGGCTCGTAACTACTGAAAGGCAATCCTTCTTGTTGGGTTTTTTTTCTACTTCTTCTCCTCTTTGGCTTTTCTCCTGGACACGTCTCTCAGCCGGGAGGACAACAAAAATACTCTTTTTTTTAAAGAAGTTGCTTTTTTCTTTAGTAAATGAGTACACATATATATATACAGTATATACAGTATAGTGCAACAATATTAATTATCCTACTTTTTTTTATAATATTCTCCCCCCAAAAATACAGTTTTTGATTTAAAAGAATCATCATGGTACAGCCGTGTAACTCAAAGAATTTTATCCAGTTTTATTATCATTTTATTTATTTTAATATATAATTATATTTATTTTATTTTATTCAACTTTATTATTTAAAAATAATATTTATTTATTTATTTATTTATTTATTTGTTTATTATTTCTTATACAATTTAATATATTATTATGATAATATAATATAATATATATAAAAAAATAATTTAATAAAAAAATTGAATTTAAAATATATATATATATATAATGTATTACAATAACGTATAAAAATACAGTAATATAATATAAAATTAAATAATATTGTTAGGAACCGCGAGACCATGCCCACTTCCGTTTCCCATTTCGCTAGTCCCGCCTACTTCTGGTTCCTTTCCCTATTTATAGGTCTTCTCTGCGGGATTGTGGCGGGAAACATTGAATTGATTGGATTGGATTTCAGACCCCGAGCACCACGCCTCAGCGCTCCCAAGCGCCACGCCTCCGTGCTCAAGTACCGCGCCTCAACGCTCCCAAGCGCCGCGCCTCCGTGCCTCATCTCCCAGCCGGTTCTTCGCGACGCCCACTTCTCCAGACGTCACCCTGCCTCTCGTCTCATCGCCCGAGACCTTCAAGCACCGCACCTCAACGCTCCCAAGCAACGCAGCTCCGTGCTTCAGTATCCTCATTCCATGCCATTGTTCTGCTCATCTCTATTTGTGTAATTAAAGTGACTTTTGTTGCATCTGCGTCTCCAGCGTCCCTTCTATCCCCCGCTGCATAACAAATATAACATATTACAGAGAGCAATTATTATATTATAATAATATATAAAAAATATAATTATATAATAAAAAAATATAATAATATAATATAAAAATATAATAATATAATAAAAAATATAATATAATATATAACAGAGATTGATTATTATATTATGATAATATAAAAAATATAAAAAATATAATAATATAATATAAAAATATAATAATAATAATATATTACAGAGAGCGATTCATGTGAATGATGCACAAATGGTTTTCCTCCATTTCTTTGCTTTTTTTCCTGTAAATTTGTGTTGAAAATAAGCAAAATCTCTTTTTTCCAGGTGGAAGACGCCTTGTTTTTGGTCAAATGGTTCTTTATCGTATGTTCTGTATAAGAATGCAACCAAATACCAAATAATAAACAGATAATGTGTAATAAGTCTTTATAAACACTGATACAAATTGAACAGCTGCACAAGGTTTTATATTTCTCGTGTGCAGACGTTTTGGGAACCAGATAAAACCTGGTTAAATGTTCCAGTTTAGACCACGCCCACTTCCAGTTTAAACCCAATCCAAATCTAAATGTTTATTAATACTCAGTGCGTTCTAGCTTCTTCTCTAGCGACATGGTTTGTCCAGACGTATGGTATTACATGATGTGAAACCATGGTAACCATCATAAACTAAAGATAAGAAGCAAATAAATCACTTCTGGTTTGCTGAAAACACCGCTCAACCTATCAAAGTGCAGGAGGCGGAGCTTTCATACTGACAAGAAAATGACGTGCCAAGCAAATGCTGTCAGAATGTCATGAGAATTAAATAAAAATCATCATCAGGCTGTGGATCTGACCAATCAGAATATGTAAGGGCTGGTCACACACACATACACACACACACACACACACACACACACACACAAAGTTCTTTAGTACAATTTAAAGTGCCAATAAATACACAATGTCCAATGTGTAAAAAATCATTAGCCTGATATCTCTAATTGTGTTTTTCTCTCCTCCGGCATAATCCTGAGCTGTGTTCATTAACAATGTATGAATTAATTAAAGGCTTTCATAGGATTTCTCTGCACTGAAGCAGGGAGATAAAGAGCATCCCGTCCCTCACTCACTCCTCCTCTCTACCTTCTCTCGCTCTCCCCAGTTCTCTTAACGCTGCCGTTTCCGCATCGCGTCGATAGCTGCATTCATTTCACAACAGATCAGCCGCATTGATCCCCCCCGCATGTTATTTCATTTCTTACAGATACTAATTACTCTGAACGAGCCGAGAGGAAACTGCTGTGTAACTCCACTTTCCCAATAACCCATGAAGAGCAGAGTTCAATGACAACAGTGATTTATAATGCTTTATAATGCTTTAACACCCTTTATAATGCTTTATAACACTTTAAAATGCTTTAAAATGCTTTAAAACACTTTATAATACTTTATAACACTTTCAAACACTTTATAACGCTGTATAACGCTTTATAACGCTGTATAACACTTTATAACGCTGTATAACACTTTATAACGCTTTATAACACATTAACACGCTTTGAAATGCTTTATAACGCTTTATAACACTGTAAAACACTTTAAAACGCTTTATAACACTTTATAACACTTTATAACGCATTAACACACTTTAAAACACTTTCAAATGCTTTATAACGCTGTATAACGCTTTATAACGCTGTATAACACTTTATAACACTTTATAATGCTTTATAACACATTAACACGCTTTAAAATGCTTTATAACGCTTTATAACGCTTTATAACACTGTAAAACACTTTAAAACGCTTTATAACACTTTTTAACGCTTTATAGCGCTTTATAGCACTTTATAGCGCTTTATAACGCGTTAACACGCTTTAAAACACTTTCAAACACTTTATAACGCTGCATAACACTTTATAATGCTTTATAACACTTTAAAAAATGTTAACGCTCTTTAAAACGCTGTAAAACACTTCTACAACAATTCAAACACTTTACAACATGTTGAAACTGTGGTTTTTTTTCTGAGCAACACATTTTCACAAATGTTATAAGGTTGCTTTATTTATTTATTTATTTATTTATTGCTATTTTCATTTTCTATGTTTTTTCTTTCTTTCTTTCGTTCTTCATTCATTTATTTATTATTTATTATTGTTTATTTACTTTTTTTTTATATATATATATTGCACATTTTATTTTGTTGTTTTTTCTTTTTTCTTTCTTTTTATTGGAAATTTCTTCTTCCTTTTCCTTACTATATTTTTTCATTCTTTGCTTGTCTCCTTTGTTCTCTCCTTCTTTCTTTCTTTCTTTCTTTCTTTATTTATATTTATTTATTTATATTGCTATTTTTTTCTTCCTTTCCCCTTTCCCTTTCTTTGCTTGTTTCCTTTCTGTCTTTCTTTCTTTCTTTCTTTCTTTCTTCTCTTCCTTACTTTTAACAGATAAACCGCTTGGTATGGAGCAGTAGAGGAAAAACCTGCACTGTAGACTGACGGAGTTTTACTGGGGAATGATGGACAGAATCCGTCCTGTCGTCTGAGACGCGTCTCCTCTCCTCCATTCTGCAGAACTGAACAGCCAGGATTCAGAGACGCACACACACACACACACACACATAAACATACACACACAAACACACACACATACACACATACACACACACACAAATAAACATACACACACATACACATACACAAACACACACATATACACACACACATACACACACACACACACACAAACATACACACACAAACACAAACACACACACACATAAACATACACACACAAACACAAACACACACATACACATACACACACACACACATAAAAACACACACACACGCATACACACACACACACACATACACACATAAAAACACACACACACACATACACATAAAAACACACACACGCATACACACACACACACACACACACACACACACACACATAACTTTAGGAAGCTTTACTTCCTTTTTCTTCCTCTCTTTCAGTTTTTCTCTCTTTACTCTTTTCTTGTTCTTTCTCTTCCTTTCACTTTTGCTCATTGTTTAAATTAGTCCTGATTCTCTTCTTCCTGTCTCTCTATCTCCTCCTTTACTTTCTGACTACTCTGTTCCTTTTCCTTTTTTCTTTCTTTTTTGCTTCCTTTCTTTTTTACTTCCTTTTTTACTATCATTTAGCCCTTTCCTTTTTCTTTTTTTGTTTTCCTTGTGTCCTGATTTTGCTTTCTTTCTTTCTTTCTTTCTTTCTTTCTTTCTTTCTTTCTGTCTTCTTTCTTTCTTCTTTCTTTCTTTCTTTCTTCTTTCTTTTTTTTCTTTCTTTTTTTTCTTTCTTTCTTTCTTTCTTTTTTTTCTGTCTTTCTGTCTTTCTTTCTTCTTTCTTTCTTTCTTTCTTTCTTCTTTCTTTTTTCTTTCTTTCTTTCTTTCTTTCTTTCTTCTTTCTTTTTTTTCTGTCTTTCTGTCTTTCTTTCTTCTTTCTTTCTTCTTTCTTTCTTTTTTTCTTTCTTTCTTTCTTTCTTTCTTTCTTTCTTTCTTTCTTTCTTTTTTTTCTTTCTTTCTGTCTTTCTTTCTTCTTTCTTTCTTTCTTCTTTTTTTCTTTCTTTTTTTCTTTCTTTCTTTCTTTTTTCTTTCTTTCTTTCTTTCTATTACATTTTTTTCTTCATTTTTCTTACTATATTATTTGTTCTGTTTGCTTGTCTTCTTCGTTATTTTATTTAATTTTATTTAATTTTATTTTATTTTATTTTATTTTACTCCAAGAATTTAAAATCTAATTTCTCAGAGTTTAGGATGAAACTTTCTATTCCAGACGTCGTGTTCCGGCCTGCAGTTCCGGGTTCCCCATGAAAGACTGAAAGACGTGCGTTTGCTCTCCGTCGTCTCTGGAGCTCTCTCGGAGCTGCTGGATTCCTCCGAGTATTTCTTCAACAGAAGTGACTTAGACTGTAGAGTTCAGTGTGAGGACCACGCTGCTTTCTTCACCATCTTTCTTCATTTATTTTATTAATTTTCATTTTAATTTTTTTTATTAATTTATATTGCAAATTTTTCTGTGTTGTTTTTTCTTTCTTTCTTTTTATTGCTATTTTGTATTCCTTTCCCTTTTTCTTTCTTTCTTTCTTTCTTTCTATTGGAAATTTCTTCTTCCTTTTCCTTACTATATTTTTTCATTCTTTGCTTGTCTCCTTTGTCTCTCCTTCTTTCTTTCTTTCTTTCTTTCCTTATCTATCTATCTACTTATTTATATCTATTTATTTATATTTATATTTATTTATTTATATTGCTATTTTTTCTTTCTTTCCCCTTTCCCTTTCTTTGCTTGTTTCCTTTCTTTCTTTCTTTCTTTCTTTCTTTCCTTCTTTCTTTTTCTCTTTCTTTCTTTCTTTTTCTCTTTCTTTCTTTCTTTCTTTCTTTAGCTTTACCATCTGCCTCGCCGTGTTCGAGGGATTTTGAACAATTCGATGCCGTGTTTTCAGACTGTATGATGAAGATCCTCTAACCGCAGACCTGTGATTGAATTTAAAGAGTAAAATAAAAGTCTGACATCATCATCACTCGGCGTGATTCGGGGATTTGCTCGTACAGACAACAGGCTCAATGCAAACACAGTCCAGGTGCAGGATTTATGTGAGCACCTTTTATACTGTATATATTATGTATCTGTAGCTGTGCTGTAAGTCTGCTGATCGGGGAAAAGTGCATGAACTCTGCAGTGAAGTCGCTGGAGAGAAGAATTAATGTTACTGTGAGTGTAACAGTCTCTCTCTCTCTCTCTCTCTCTCTCTCTCTCTCTCTCTCCTGCCTATCAACTCCTCTAATGAACAGAAAGGTCAAAGCGCTAATAAAACTGTTAGCAGAAACGAGTCTCTCCGATGTCTTAATGCACTTTTAATTCCTGTTAGCAAATTTCATCCCCCAGCAGTTTCGTCTCACGGTAATGAGAAATAAAACGGTGCGTGATGGCGGGAGGGGGAGGGGAGGGGAACGCTACGTAGGCGGAGTCGCTCGACTCGCTCGTCTCAGCTGAGCTCAGGAACGTCGGTGAACTTCACGGACCGAAGGACCTGCTTCCAGCCGCCCGATTCGGCTGGGTTAATTAAAGAGCAAACCTCCATCTGTTCTCCGTCAGCTCTCTTCTTCAGACGCACGCACGTTGCTTCCTTCCATCGCACAGCCGCGGAGTGACAGTTTAAAGTTTGCTTCATCGGCAGGACGTTGATTTCAATAGAATGCCAAAATGATTGATATTCAGATGGAAATCGTGTTGTGCGAAGAGTAAAACCCCAGGAGCGATCTTATATAACACATGCAAATTGTTTTATTCCTTTTTTTGCCAAGGATTTAATTTATTGAAGAACAACAACGTACTTTTTGTCCATTTATCATTCCATTTAATGTTGTGGAATATCAATGAAACAAGTTAGTTATTCTCACTCACACTGTAGCAGCATTCCATCGCCGGTCTCCATCACCGGTCTCTCCAGTCTCTCGCTCTTCTGTCTCTTAAAGAGAGGAAAAACAAAAAAAAACTCTAACCATGAAAACAGAAGCCTGAATGTCTGATAATACTGTTTACAATGAGGCTAAAGAGCTAAACATGGACAAGGTGACCACAATCAGGCAACAAACCACTCACAGGACAGGCGTGGAAGTCGAAACAAATCCAACCACACGCTGTTTGTTGCCATGGGAACCACTACTTTTCTCTCCGTAAGAACGGGTGGTTGCACGATAAGTTACAAGCTTTTAACTTTCTTACAAATGAGAACTGTTTGGATCCTTAACAGCTACATTTCTATGATGTTAACTCATGTTCCAATGTCTAGGATCCTTCAAAGATGGAATTCTTTGGAGAATTTTCAAGGATGCTGATTCTTAAATTACCCACAATCCTCTGCTCACGTACTGTACTTTAAACTGCAGCACAGAACTGAAGGCAGGACCTTTCAGTGATGAACACACCTGCACACTCAGAGCTAGGAAGGAGTCTTGCCTAGTCCATACTTTAAGAAACAAAATGTGGGTCTGACCTACCAAGGACGCATCCTCGATATTAAGAAACAAAGTGGGTCTGACCTACCAAGGACGCATCCTCGACATTAAGAAACAAAATGTGGGTCTGACCTACCAAGGACGCATCCTCGATATTAAGAAACAAAATGTGGGTCTGACCTACCAAGGACGCATCCTCGATATTAAGAAACAAAGTGGGTCTGACCTACCAAGGACGCATCCTCGAC
>JAOTRJ010000020.1:1081638-1092583 GCA_028564905.1 Leptodoras praelongus
GGTCTGACCTACCAAGGACGCATCCTCGACATTAAGAAACAAAATGTGGGTCTGACCTACCAAGGACGCATCCTCGACATTAAGAAACAGCCAAAATCTCTGCCTCATGTTCTGTCAGATCAGTTTCCAATGTAACTGTGTGTAAGCACTCTTCTTTGTCTTGATGATGATGAAGGATGCATCCTACCAAGGATGCATCCTTGAAATTAAGAAACAAAATGTGGGTCTGACCTACCAAGGACGCATCCTCGAGGTCTGAACTAAAACGTTATAAACAAAAATCCTAACATCTACAGTATAAGGAGCATTCTAAGTGCATTTCCCTTCCACTATTGGTTATATATATCCGTGTACGATTTCAGCTGATAACCTTTTACACTATTAAACCCCATAATCCACTACTTGTTGGAGTAAATAGAAAGCGCTTTAAAATCACGGCCGATTAGATCAAAACCCCCAAAAAACGGCATCCATCCTAATGCTCTTTAATGCCCGATAAGTCGGCGGCAGAGTAAACTCGGCCCATTACTGCACCCGGTCCAGCAGACGAGAGCAAAAAGAAAACACTCTAACAAAGCCATTAGAGGCAGGAGGAGGCGCAGACGCACTCTATTACCAAACGCTGCCTTTTAATCAATAAAGAGATAAAAGATATTTTAATCAAAGACATATTTCCTTGTTTGTGTAATGCCTTTTTTCCGCCGTACGCGTAATCTTTAAACGGGTGAAAATGATGCATAATGCACTCCCCGAGAGCCACTCATCCATAGAAAGCCAAAAGCAGACCGTCAGCAGAATCGCGCAGCCAGGCCCGGGCGCTCGCGCCACGCTAAATTGCATTACGACATTTATATTAAAGAAAATTGCATCCTGTAAACTCAAATATTATCCATGAGCAGCCCTCCCTGCTACACCCACACACATACGCATACAAAAGATTGCATTACTCTCATACACACACACACACACACACACACACACACACTGGCCTGCTATTAAATCTGGAGCTATTTGTCCAACACGCTAGCATCCACAACAGCATTAGCGGGGAAACCTGAGACACTCATGGCTTTACTGAACTACACTCAATCCAGGCTGAAGAGTTAGCCGAGTTAGCGCTGTGGAACAGATCGAGTTCCAGTTTATGGTTTTAAACAGCTTTTGATGCAACACAGAGAGACAGATAGAGAGAACGAGAGCGTAAATGGGAAGTAGGAAGGTTCTCTATGGCATACAATATGGCGCAAAAGGACGCTTTCTAATAAAAAATGGCTTGTTGCGGTAAAAACCCAGATGCTAGCGCACATCCCGGTTCCTGTATCGCTCTAGAACGATCCTGACTGAGCCTCTGTCTCGCTGTGTGACTAAAAATTTAATTGAAACCTTGAACATTATTATTATTAAGTGCGTCATTTGAAAGCAGGAAGCACAAACGTCCAACCAATCAGCACAAGGAGGCGTGGTCTACTCACCCGTCAATCATGTTGCCTGTCAGTTCAGCAAGATTGAGTTAAGTTCAATGTTAAATCAGTTTGTCGACAGAAAGGAAGCATTAAGAAGAAGAGAGCCTTCACGAAAACAAAGAATGTGAGAAACGAGAAACCGTTGTTGGTGGGCGTGGCTTTGGAATACAGGCTCCATATATGGGTTCGGCGAGATCCGTCAGGTGGTGTGAGCATCAGACCTTATACAGTACACAGTTCCAGGTAACAGCTCAAAATCCGCTTAGCCTACAATGATGAACTTTATGTGCATGACTGTAGCTCATTTATTCATGATTCATTAGTGGAGCAGCGCCACCTAGTGAATAATGTTCAAATAAAGACCCAGCATTTCACTAAGCAATATCTTGGGATGTAAAGGCTCAAACTTCACCAAATTTCACATTCTGTGTCAGAGCTCCATTGTTTAGACGTCCACCAAATTTTGTGAAGTTTCGTCCATAGGGGGCGCCGCAGTGCAAGAACATTTTGGTGGTGATCACGTTCCACACTACTGTAGTGTGTGTAGTTGTGATATGTTTCATTATGGGGTATGGTGTATGGTGTAATCACAGACACGTATTGTAAACGTGTTGGTTGATTGATTGATTGATTGGTGGGCGGGGTTAATAAGGTCATGTGATGGTTGTGAGCAGACAATAAAAGCAAAAAGTGTTCAAGAAAACATAAAGATTGTCTTTACTGAGCATTTTGCTGAAAGACAGTATGAACGTGTGTGTGTGTGTGTGTTTGTGTGTGTGTTTGTGTGTGTGTGTTTGTTGAAAACAGCTCTCCTAATGGTGATTCATGCTTTCCGTCAGCTCCCCTGGCAGGCCGGGTTCGATCCCCTGCTCACTGCGCTGTAACGCGATCCCCGCCAACATCATCATAACTGCATGTTGGTGGTGTTTGGGCACTGACATATCGATCCTCCTGCCTTCGCCTGGGAGACGTGATGGATTGGCCTCGCTAATCCAGGTCCAAAAAAAAAGCAGAGCAGAAGGATAAAATGCAGGAAGAGCAGCTGAGCGGTCTGAGCGGTCTGAGCACCAAGGGGTCGGAGGTCAACCGTCCTGTTTACGCCGCAGTCGCATTAATGGGTTTTCATCGCAGGACGTGACGGACAAAGTTCACATGCCGGGGTTTCACTCGTCGGCTCAGGGAAGCGGCGTTGACTCAAGGTGCGACGAGTCCTCGGCGCTTTCACACCTATTGTACAAGTGTCTGAACCCGGACCTGACAGATTTACACCGGTCACATTCAGAGCTCTGAACTCTGGAACATCAAAGAATCACAATATCAACTGTCTTTTAGAAAAACGGATAGATGAAGTGGAGTTACTGCTCCCAGCTCGTTACACACACCGTTACAAAGCTCTGACACACTGGCACACTCCGTCCAAAATGATACAAAGCACCACCACGTTGTTAGGTCCGTTTATACGGAGATCATATTAAAAAAGAGCGCAGTAATAACCGAGAATCATCCGGCACATCCTGACCAATCAGCATCCAGAACTCCAGAACATGTTGCTGTGTGTTACATTAAAAGAAAAACGAATACGATGGAAAAGTTTATTGCGTATCTTTGGATTCAGTTTGGATTCAGTACACCTGGTGTGTGTGTGTGTGTGTGTGTGTGTAATAAAAATTACAGGATGACTACAGAAGAATAATATACACAATTTAAAAAAATGGATAAACGAAAGATAAAACGAAAGATTCTCGTCCAGATGTTTATATGTTTAACATGTCTGCAGTGAAGTGGAGAAATGCAGCGGTTGGAAGCGGAGATGTGAAGATGGATTTTTTCGGGGCCGTGTATTGTTCTGCCAGGTGGCTGACAGGAAGTGATGTAGCACCGGTGAGGCGTACGGGGTTTGGGGTCAGGAGCACTGGGCCTTAAAGTCTCCGGCCGTAAGATGGCTGAATGAATCATGATCCTGATCCTATCCTGACCCGGGGCCTCCGAGTCCTCCGTGTCCTCCGCGGCTCCAACGCGACAAAGCTGGTGTTTATTTACTGAACAAAATTGGAAGAGGTAAAAGAGAGCAGAGCGGGAAAAAGTCCAGAAAATCAATACGGGAGTTACGGGGGGGCGCGGCCTCCGGTCGGGGTTTTTCATCTGAGCGTTTCCTCAGTGTTACTGCGCCTGCTATAAAATAAAATATAAACGGTATCCATCATTTTATTAAAATCATTGATTATTGATTTTAACTTTCAGTATTAAGAATAATTGATGTAAAAAAAAATTTGCATGATCAGGAATTTAGTAATAATAATCGCAGTATAAATATATATATTATATATATATATATAATATATATAAATATATATATTTTTTTAAATTAATATTAATTTATAATTATAATTAAAAACTATAATAAAAATATATCATGTTTTTGTTAATAATAAAGAAAATGCACAAGCTGAACAATATAAAGCTTTAAATGCAGGTTATTATCATTTTCTTGAAAACCGTTGAGTGGAAATAAATTGTTGATTAATTAATTAATAATATTTTTAATAATAATTTTTTAAATAAATATCATGTTAGTTTAAAAAATTAAAAACGGCGCTGTACGTCCAGGTTAGGAGTGACGTAGCGTCTGAGCACCGCAGCCTCTCCCGGGCGTCAGATCAACAAATCATCAGATAAGGCCACGCCTCACGCCGACAGAGATGAAAACATTGTCATAAAAACACAACCGTCAAGGTTCCTGTCATATCTTACATCATCCTGTTGTCACGGGAACCAAAAAATAAATAAAGAAACGATGCAACAACAACAACAAAAAAATAAAAAGGCTTAGCCAGGGATGAAAGTGCATGAAAATGGGAAGTAATTCTAAACCATTTTCTGGCCAGAAGCTACACACACACACACACACACACACACACACACACGGCTAACCTCAGGAAGACAAATGGGCAAGAGCCAATGAAAGACTGGCTGGCCCACAAATCACCCTGCGCCACTCGGTCCAGTCCTCATCCATCGCCGGCGCCCTCCATTAGTCATGAGCACGCGGGGAGAAGGGAGCAGCCGCCCGCTGCTGTAATTAGACAAGGACAAATCGCCGACCGCCGACACCGATGGCTCCGGACGCTAAATAAGGGCTCCTCTACAATCCAGACCAGAGGGCTGAGGGGATGAAGGGACGAGGGTTCCTCCAGACCTCGTTTTCTTATCCTGCTCTCAGGAACATTTCCCGGAGATCAGTGCTGACTGGTTGTTGATCTCAGGGTCTCTCTGAGGAACCGCAGTTGGTTCTAGATCCCTGATTATAAGACTCTGTTCTCAGATGTTCATGAGTGGAATGGATGAAGTTGAAGTTTCAGTCAAGGATGTGGTGTGGTGTAGATTTGCAGAATTTCAACTCATTTTGAAAGGTTACGTTCTAGATCTCAAGGTTCTGGTTCTCATTGTTCAGGGGAGAACATGTCAAGGGAAAGGTTTAGGAGCTACAGGTGTCTGGAGCTGCAGGTTCTTGACACTGGTTCTTACATGCTGGGTCTAATTCACTCAAATGTTGCTCATTAGGTTCTAGAATCTAGATTTAGGTTCTGAGAGGCTGCACAATTTGTCAGTAGTGGAACAAATCAGGTTCATCTTCTTCTTGATGATGTAGTTGATGTAGAATGTAGTTTATGGGTGTTCTGTGTCATTGTGGTGTCATCACTATGATGATGGTGATGGTGATGATGATGATGATGATGATGGTGGTGGTGCTGGTGATGGTGATGATGATTATGATGTGGATGATGGTGGTGGTGGTGGTGATGATTATGATGTGGATGATGATGGTGATGATGATGATGATGATGGTGATGGTGGTGGTGGTGGGGATGGTGATCGTGATGGTGGTGGTGGTGGTGGTGGTGGTGATGGTGATGGTGATGGTGGTGGTGGTGGGGATGGGGATGGTGATGGTGGTGGTGCTGGTGGTGATGGTGGTGGTGGTAGTGGTGGGGATTGTGATGATGATGATCGTGGTGGTGGTGGTGGTGGTGGTGGTGATGGTGATGGTGATGGTGATGGTGATCATGATGATGATGGTGGTGGTGCTGGTGGTGATGATTATGATGTGGATGTTGATGATGGTGGTGGTGGTAATGATTATGATGTGGATGATGATGGTGGTGATGATGGTGATGATGATGGTGATGATGATGATGATGATGGTGGTGATGATGATGGTGGTGATGGTGATGGTGGTGGTGGTAGTGGTGGGGATTGTGATGATGATGATGGTGATGGTGGTGGTGACGGTGATGATGATTATGATGTGGATGATGATGTGGTGATGATGATGTGGTGGTGATGATGATTATGATGTGGATGATGATGTGGTGATGATGATGATGTGGTGATGATGATGATGATGGTGGTGAGTTGAAATCCCGTGTGGGAATGTGGGAAATCCCGTGTGGGAATGTGGGAAATCCCGTGTGGGAATGTGGGAAATCCCGTGGGAATGTACCTGAGAGCTTGAAGTTGAAGTAAACCTGGGTATCTTCAGCATAGCAGTGAAATTTCAGTCCATGTCAGCGAATGACGTCACCAACAGGGAGAATGTAGATGATGAACAGAAGAGGCCCAAGGACGGAACCTTGAGGGACACCCTATGTAACAGAAACACAGATAAAGTGGCACATGTCAGTTAGATATGATTTCAGTCAGGACAACATCGTTCCAGTGGTACCAATTTCCAAGATCTCAAAGGCAGAGCAGAACTGTGAAAGACCCGTGTCAGAGAAGGAGAGGAGATGGATAAGAACGTAGAGAAGAGCAGTCTCAGTCTCAGTGTGGAGAGAAAATCCAGATTGAGCAGCTGCATGGACACAGCTCATTCAAGAACCTTGGAGATGAACGGGAGATTAGAGATGCTGCCTAACACAGAGCTATCAAGCAGAACGTGCAGGACATATCCCGAAGAAGGCAAGAGATTAACAATATGACTGAGAGGAGCAGCTAAAGCAGTGACACATGGCTTTAGGAGTGGAAGAACCCGTAACTGTCCAGGAAAACCATGAAAGCTCTTTATCACAGTATAAAGAGCGTGTAATGGAGCAGCGTTTCCAATTTTCCCATGTAGAACCGTACAGCAGGGTTCCGAGGGGAAATTCTTTACGAAGATTGCATTTAAGCAGAAGAGAAAGAGACCAGGAGTGTAGCGCTGCGCGGTGACCTCGGCGTGACCCCTCAGCCCTCCGCAGCTGTAAAAAAGGAACTCGCTCAGAGTGAAATATTGTTTTGGGCAGAAACACTGAAGTTCTCAGGAAGTAGAACGTTCCAGGAATTTGCACATTTAACACCACGTTTCAGCTGTTCTCTTACCCAGAACAAGTTCTACCATAATAAATATCATCTCTTACTGCTGACACGCTGCAAATAAAAAATAAATAAATTAAAAAATTAAAAATTAAAAATAAATGCACACTTAAAAAAAATTCCACATATTTTTTTTCCCACAGGTTTACAATTAAACAATTAAACTAAAACTAAAAACTATTCATTCATTACATTCTTCTTTAAAATAGTAGCAATATTTACTATTTAAAATAATTTTATTATGAATATATTTTTAAAATGTAAATTTTATTAGCTATATTTTTTATAGTAATTGATAAATACATTTATTTATTTATATTTATTTTTATTTTTTATTTAAATGTATTAATATAAAATTAATTAAAATAAACTAATAAACATAATCAGCTTGCTAATCACATTTTTGTCATTTTTTATTTTTATAAAATAGCACAAATATTTTATTTTAATTTTACTTTTAACTTAACTTTGAAATAATAAAATTTTATATTTATATGTATAAATATTAATAGCAGCTCTGTAGTATCATTTTTTAAAATATTTTATTTAGTTAAATATCAGAGACAGTGTGTTTTTACAATTATATAAATTATATTTTTATAAAATCATATACATTTTCAATAATTTAATTTTTATTCTAAATAAATTTAAACCAAAAAAAAGAGAAACTTTTAAACCCTCGTGTTCCTGATTCTATTCAAAAATAAATTAAAAAAAAAAATTTAAAAAGTAATAATAATAAAAAAAAATTATATATAAATAAGTAATAAATAAGTCATAAATATGTAATAAATAAGTAAATTAAAGTAGGGTGTCAGTTTGGACTAATAAAAGGTTTCAGGGTGCATTAGCAGAAATATGAGTTGGAAGAGGAGGAGGAGAAGCTGGGAATTAGCAGGGAACGCCGGGAACGCCGAATCAAATTACGCGCAGACGAAACAGAAACAGCCACGTTGTGGAAAGAGCCGAGAGCGAATCCACAGAGACGACGTGCGTACAGATTTGTTTTGGGGTTATGATGGTGGACATGGCGCCCCGGGGCTCGGGGACCGGGGGGAACCGGCGGCCACCGACGAGCACAGCAAGACTGCGTCACGCTACAGCGAGCAATATCGATTCCCGGCTAATTCCCTAATTATTTTCTGATTGGATTCCAGATTTCAGAATCGTCATCAAGTCACATTAACAGAAACCCAAAACCCAAGCAGTATTTCTCTCTCTCTCTCTCTCTCTCTCTCTCTCTCTCTCCTGCTCTCATTTTTTTTTGCAACGGTAAACATTTCTGGAAATGAAATAAATAAATAAAAGCAGTGAAATGAAGCTGGATATTCAGTTTCGCTCCCGAGCACAGCTGCTAGGCCCGACCTTTTCTCTTTTTTATAGATTTTTTTAAACACACAGAAGTCCTTGGAAAGCATATTGTGCTTTAGGAAACGCAAATGCAAGAAAAGAAAATAAATTAATAAATAAATAAATAAATAGATATCTTATGCTGACTGTGAATCGCTAATGCAAATGTTTAGCATTGCACATTTTCTGCATGATGTGTCTCTGCCGCCGCGGCCTTTTTTTGCTAACTGTGAACTCGAGAGGATTTAGCCGCGTGGCGCTCGAGGCGGAGAAAGTGACGGCTGTGATGGAACTCAGAGCAAAGATGAGAGGAAGTCAGAGGTGTGACCCGGCGTTACACTACAGCGAGTGAAGTTTAGTCAGCGGGCGTGTTCGCTTTTTTCCACAGAACTCCTAGAACGCCGAGCGGCTTCCTCTTAGCACGCTAACACAGGAAGAGCTAGCCGAGTTCCTCTGCTTCTTCTGAAAACGTCTTTGACAGATCGTGTCACCTGATGCTACCATTTCCAAGAAAAAGCATGTTGATAGAACATCGTGTGTGTGTGTGTGTGTGTGTGTGTGTGTGTGTGTGTCAGATGATGTTGAGGTAATCATGTGGAACCGAAAGGAGATTCACCGTTCGCTGTCTGACCCCAACATCCTGAAAACGACAAAGCGTTTCCCAAAAAACACCCGGGAACATGGAACACTTTCCTTACAGGGAATTCTGGGAATTTTGTAGGAGAAACAGAGAAACAAAGTTAAAAACTCAGATGTGTAGATCTTCAAGTGAAGAAGACAAAAACTTGAATCTGATTATAAAGACTTTATTTTAACTGTATGTTTTAATTTAATATTGTTTTTATAATTTAAATAAAAGTATCTAAATTAGTAGCTGAATTATCATCCAGTAAAAATTCCATTAGAAATCAATTTTAGGCTTTTTAATTTTTAAAGTCAATAAATAATCCTAATAATATTTGTTATTTTAATATAATATAATATAATATAATATAATATAATATAATATAATATAATAGTCAATATTTTATTAAATTATGAATAATTAATAATTATAAAATATTTCCATAATTAGATATAAGAATTTATTTCTTTAGACTTTAGATCATTTGCTGATATTTTACTTTTTTTACAGGTAAAGTTTTTTGTGCTCAGATGTTTTTTTTGTTTTGTTTTGGAGTCTTTCACTTTTAAATATTTAAAATTAATTTTATTATCTTTGTCCTCATTTTTTCTTATTTTTTCTTATAATAAAAAATATTAAAAGTGTAATAAAATAAGAAAGAATTCCTTTGTATTCATATTGGAATGGAAATGTAGAATTATTCATTTTTAAAGCTTTTTATTTTGTAAAAGAGGAAAGGAATATTCTGCAGCTTCAAACTTTAATTCTTAATTATTTATTTTAAATAATGTAAATATTATCTCAATAATGTTATACAAATGGACTTAATAAAAAGATAGATAGATAGATAGATAGATAGATAGATAGATAGATAAATATAACAATATAATATAATAAATATTTTAAATATATAATATAAAAAACTATAATATTAATCAATATAAAAAATAAAAATATTATTTTATTATATATATATATATATATATATATATACAGTATATATATTAATCAGTTAGTTAATTAGTAAATATAGCAAGTTAAAACATTAATATTATTTAGTCCTTGGTTTAAAATATTTTTGTGTTTTACCGGGTTTGGTTTTCTCCCATTATTATGACTTTTATTTTATCTTTTTGTTTTTATTTTTTATTTATTTATTCTCTTTTTTCTTTTTTTTTAAACCTCATTGATCTGTTGTTTTCAAATCCGCTTTTACAAAATAAATTACAGTTCACCCATTTTACCTCTAACTGACATCGCACTGACACTGGAGACTCCTTACTTCCTTCCAAAATGTAAAATGAACATCTCCAAGTCCACGCTCTTCTTTCTTCACTAACATCACGTCCCTGAGAATCAGCTGTTACTATAGAAACGATGACGCATTAGACCGAGCGTGTTGATATAAACCTGTGATTCGCCTTGTAGCCGGAACTACTTTCCGAGTTCCTGCTATAGGAAATGAATCGACACCTTTGGACCAATCAGACGAGAGTTACACCTTTTAAACAGCGATAACAACAACTTTCATTTTCCAAAGATAAAGGCTTCATAAAGATCGAGTCCTGTGTTCATCTGAAGCACTGTATTTAGGAGGAGTGTCTTTTTGGCCTGGGTGCAAAAATGCACATCGCACATGAAAGGTGTGTGTGTGTGTGTGTGTGTGTGTGTGTGTGTGTAATTACACTGAGTGCAGCGCTCCAGCTCTTTTTCCCAGCACCGCTTCCCTGACGTTTACCATTTCCCCGTCGCCGCCTTTCTGAGAAATCATTCATACATCAGTGACATTTCTGACACCGGCCTTGCATAAACAAAAAAAAGATGACAGGACACACATATGGATATACAGATAAAGTCAGAGAGGAAGCCAACAGACTGGAGGTGTGAAACGTATAGAAGATTAAATCATGTTTTTTTAAATAATAATAATAATAATAAAAAAAAAAACACAGCAGGACGTGAAAAAGTGCGGTTCAGTCATGTGGAATGAACTGAGGAGGGAGGAGGAGGGAGGAGGGGGGGGGTATTATAAATAAATGCATAGAATATAAATATATTTATATATAAAATAAATATGCAATAAATAGACAGACAGACAGACAGACAGACAGATAGATAGATAGATAGATAGATAGATAGATAGATAGATAGATAG
>JAOTRJ010000020.1:1226590-1237178 GCA_028564905.1 Leptodoras praelongus
AAAAAACAAAACAAAAAATAAAATTAAATAAATTGTCTGGAAAACTCAATAATAGTTAAAAAAAAATCAATAAAAAATATTTAAAATAAAATCAAACAAAATCAACAAATATTTCAATAATAAAATTGCTTGTTGCTTTTTTGTTATTGACAAACCGTAACGCAAAAGAAAACTCAAGAGTTAATAAATAAATAAAACTATATAAAATAAAATTTATTAAAAATAATTTTCTGGAAAACTCAAGAGTTAATAAATCAATAAAAAAATATTTCAAATAAAACAACACACAAAAATAAAATAAATAACTGTCTGGGAAAATCAAGAGTTACTAAATCAATAAAAAATATTTAAATAAAATAAAGCAAAATAAAACAAAATAAAATTATATTAAATAAAAAGATTGTCAGTGAAAACTCAAGAGTTAATAAATCAATAACAAATTTTAAAAATAAAATAAAATAAAATAAACAAACATAAATAAAAAAAATAGCTTGTTGTTTTTTAGTTCCCGAGAAACTGTAAAGTAAAAGAGCAGCAAGAGTTACTGTAACAAAGTGCTAACACTGGAGACTCCTTCCATAAATTAAACAAACACACTTTCTTAGAATCGGTTTATAATCAGTGGAGCGTCTGCTGTACAAGTCTACAAGTGTACTCTGAACGAGTTGTTACTATGGAAACGATAGTGTATTGCTCAGTAAGGATATGAACCATCATCGTTTGCAGCTGTTCTGTCAGAAAACGGAACCAAGACTTTCTAAGCCAATCAGAATCCATAAATCGAAAGCTCTGTGGTAGAAGTTCTTACCTGCAGCTTTCCCTGGGTTGGAAGAGGCCGACCCCGGTCTGGCTGCCCTCTTTCTCTGTCCATTGTCAGGCACTTCCTCTTCAGTGTCCTTCTCAGCCCGTGAGCTCCTTCGGCTTGGGCCTTTTGCCTTTTCAGTGTGGCCTCTTGTTTCCCTAAAAAAGCACAGGACAGTAGTGGGGCAACAGCACCAAGCTGAATGGGATACTAATGACAAAATCAGGATTACTTTTATACAGTGTGTATTGGTAATGTTTGTAGAGTGTACTCCATGTCTCACTTGGGTATCACAGCCAAGGTCCAACGTATTATTATTATTATTATTATTATTATTATTATTATTAATGACCCAACAGGCCCTAGTGGGGCCTCTTTACAATTCAGGAAATGCTGTTTTTCCTCGTCTACCACAGATAACCAGATACCGTCCTCTTCACAACCATGTTTACTAAACTGGTGACGCTGCCCTTTGTGCACACCTGTGCAGGTATCTTCAGGTTTGGTATATACATACCTTTGGGCTAAGTCGATGGGCGTCTTTCTTTTCTTTGCCCATCTGTCATAGAAGTGGAAAAACAGCGGTAAACTGCTTTGTTGCTTAACATCTTTTTTTTTTTTTTTTTACCCGTAATCCCACAAATTTGAGTTGATGATTTGGTCAATTAATGATTTTAATGATTGTGACACCAAAGTTAGTGATTCCCAGGAAATCGGTTCATATTACTACTAATAAACCAAAGTGAGCATTACGTTTATTATATGTAAAAAAATAAATAAATAAAAGAAAAAATAAAAGAAACATAATTAAAAATCACAAAAAAATAGATACTTAAATGTTAGACATTAAAGAAAACTGACAATGAAATGAGAATGAAAAAATAAATCTGTGTAAGAGTTTGTCTTACCCCTGTTCTGCCACAGAAGGCACTGCCTCTCCTTAAAAAAATAAAGAAGAAATATGGATTACCACCTGACAGCTGATGTTATTGTTGCTTCGTAGATACATGTGACAATGAGAAATTTTGCTATTGTGGAATTAATATATAAATAAACTACTGCTATAAAAAAATAATAAAAAGACATGGTGTTTACCAGTTTGCTGTTGTTCCTGTACAGGCGGAGCTGTATTGAAATATTAATAATATTTATTAGTGTTGAGCATTGTAACAGGGTTCAAAAACTCTTCTAATAGCTTTAAAGAAAGTAAATACCTTGAAGATTTGGAGTATCTGCAGCAGGCTTGGTGGTATTTTCTGGCTTAGGCAAGCTTGTCTCCATTACTGTGGAAGTCTGTGGTTCCACAGATGGAAGCAGTGCTGTAGGACCAGTAGGAGGTGCAGGGATCACTGCTGGGACAGAAGCAGGAGGTGGAACAGATGATGCCGACATTCTAGTGACTGGTGGGGAACTGGAAGCAGAACCAGCAAGCGGAACCACTGCAGAGCTGGGAGTGATCACTGAAGGACTGGGTGTAAGGGTGGAGCTGGAAACTGGTGGAGAATTCTGCACGGGTGCAGAAGACGAAGCTGAAGCTGCAGACGAGACTGCTGTGGGGGGAGGCAATGGACTTGAAAGTGTTGCATTTGTAACCACTTGCGGTGGGGCTTGAGATGGTGCAGTGTCTACAGGTTTTCCTGACTGCATTGGAGCCTGCTGTTGCATCTGACTGGTGTCACCACTGCGGGGGGTGGAAGTCTTGCTCAGAACATTTTGTACTGGACTGCTCTTGGCAATAGTTGTTAGTGGTTGAGAGAGGGGACTCCTGTGGGCAACAGAAGTAGTCCCTGGGCTGGAGCAGGCTGGTAAAGATACCAGAGGTTGTTGAACAGATGTAGGAACACCAGAAGATGTGCTAGATTGTAGAGATGTTTGTCCTAAAGGACTTATTTTTGAAACCAGGGTGTCAGAAGTGCTCTCTTGTTGAGGAGGGTGGATTGTGTTTAAAGCGGACATGTGACTTGCAGGCACTTGCACTCGGATTTGTCCGATCATGGCACGACCTGACTGAGTTGTGGCTATGCTTACAACCGGTGAATGTGTTGTCATCGGGGCAGACAGAGTAGAAGCTGCACCCGACACTTGAGCAGGAGTGAGTTGAATATTGGCAGATACTTGTATGGGCCCAGATGGACCTTGGAAAATTACAGGTCTTGGCATAAGATGTGGAGGACGATTTTGAGCATGAGCAGACTGGACAAAAACTGTTATTTGATTTGGTTGAGTGGACCCTGATGATGTGGGTCTAGGCAAGACTGTTTGGGATATACTTGTAATAGGTTTAGTACTGGTATTTGTACTAACAGAAGGGTTTGGGTGTAGGCTTGTATTTGAAGCAGAGCTAGTAAGCAAAGTTGAACTTGGGCCAACACTGGATACAACAGAGGATGATTGAAGGCTTGGACTGCTAGTCTGAATCACGTTTGGGCTAGGTATTGAACCAATCTTGGATTTTTGTTCAAGTTCATTATTGGACAAAGGCAGCGCACTATCACTGCTCTGTTGGGTACTAGGGTTATGATGGGTTTCTTGTTCCACCAAAGCTCGATCTCCATCTATTGATGGAGTAACCTTGGTTTGCTTTGTGGCCAAGGATGAAGGGCCTGTATTATCTAGCAACTGATTGAGAGATGTTGGGGCATCTCTAAAAGATGCTGAAACAGCAGAAGCACGGTCTTGCAGTGATGGATTCTGAGGTTGACGCATTTCCTCTGATGGTTGCTCAGGTGCCATATTGAGCTGTTGAATTTTGGGCTCCTGGGATGGCATGCGTTGATTTACCATTCTAAGACCAGACTGATCCCTTTCCACTTGTGCAGTCTGACGTGGGTCTAGCTGTGGTGCCTGCCCCTGGCTATCTCTCATTGCATCTGAGGTATTAGGGAGTGCTTGTAGAGGGTTTAGATTTTGCTGGGAATCTAGAGTTCCTACTGATGATATAGATGCAGTTGGACTTGGGAGGACTGATGAAGCACTGGCCATTACACTTTGGGAACCTGTCACTTGTTGTTGATTTGCTATGGAGGTTAGGGAGTTCTTAGTCCATTTCTGCCTTCCTGGGCTGGGAGTGGCCGCTTTTCTATTTGAGGCAGGACTAGATCGTCGATTGTTACTGGGACTAGCTCGCTTTGTTTGCCCTCCAACGGTCTGTTTTTCTTGCTTTGCACCTGTACTGGTAGCATTACTAGCTTGTGTAAAACCCTGTTGAACACTATTATTGCCACTAGTGTTATTGTTGTTAAGAGATGCAAGACTTGGTGGAGCCTGCCCAATAGCTTTTAAAGTGGTAGGGTTTAGACCTTGTTGATCAAAACCTCTAGTTAAGTTAGGCTGTCTGGGTGGTAGTGGGATGTTAATCTTTGGGGGGAAAAGACCAGCAATTGATGCATTTAGTCTCTCTGGAGAGAGATTTATCTCTGAAGGCTCAGTGCTGGGTGGACGGTTGGTAGGAGTTAAGGGATGGTGATATGGTCTAGGACTGGCACGGTTTGGTGTCTTAGGGCGTGAACTTTGGGAAGCTGAAGGAGCACTGGGAAAATGAAGATTGTGAGAGCCAGCCAGTGGTGCTTGCTGGGGCTGTTGCTGGGGACTTGCTCCAGGTTGCTGAGGGACTGATGAAGGCACAGACTTCAACAGATGAGAATTAGGACCTTGGTTGTTAACATTTTGTTGACTGGCATTCCCTGCTTGAGGCGTCATTTCAATTGATGCCCTGTCCTGCAAGTTAGGGGTGCCTGACGCTTCCTCTGGTGGCATTCCTGGGGTTCCTTGCCCAATGTCTGGATGGGGCATTCTTCTAGCTGCAGCAGCCAACTGCGAATTTACTACTGGCTGCATGCCTCTGGCTTTTTCTGGAGAGGGTGAGACACCTCCATGCCCTTGTAAATTTATCATTACAGGCATGTTCCCTTGTTGGGATACAGGCATTCTCTGTGCAGGATCACCGGGATTAACAAGAGTTCTTTGAGGGTGACCACTTTGCTGTAGTGGGAGTCGATTCTTTGCTTGTTCCTGCATTTTAAGCATCATCATGTGCTGTTGTTGCTGCTGCTGTTGTGTCAGTGGTTGCTGTTGCTGTTGTTGCTGCTGCACATGCTGTGGTGGCTGCTGTTGAAGCTGTAAGTGATGAGGATGGATTTGATGCTGTCCTTGTTGTGACCCTTGTGGAGTTCCAGGTTGCCCTGATATCTGCATATGCATCTGTTGCTTTTGCATTTGCTGCTGTTGCTGCATTTGTTGCTGCTGTTGCATTTGCTGTTGCTGTTGTATTTGTTGCTGCTGCTGCTGAATTTGCTGCTGCTGTATTTGCTGCTGCTGTTGCTGTATTTGCTGCTGCTGTAGTTGCTGCTGTTCTTGCTGCTGCTGCATTTGTTGTTGTAACTGTTGCTGCTGCATTTGCTGCAACTGCTGTTGCTGCTGCTGGGCCATGAATGGCATTGGCATTTGCTGCAAAACCCTTTGATCTCCTGATTGTCCAGAAAAACCTAAAATGGAAACAAGGTATTGCAATAATTTAAATACGCAACTTGCTGCCTTCATGCCAACTCTTGGCAAAATCATCACAGACTGCAGACAAGCCTGTATGCCACCGGTGTCCAAACCTATCCATGAAGGTCCTACATGCTTGCAGGTTTTCTTTCCACCCAAGCAAAAACCTCACACAACTGAAAGTCAAGATCCAATGATTAAAAACATGTGGAATGAGGTGTTGCTCCTGCTTGGCTGGAAGCAAAACCTGCACCCACAGCAACCCTTTCTGGAGAAGACTGGACACCCCTGCTGTATGCAATCATGGCTTAAAAGAGAATTCACACACAATTTCATGAGATTAACCAGTGGGACACCTGAGAAAAGAACTTATGCTTACATTTACCTCACTTGGCTGATGCTTTTATCCAAACTGAGAAAGGAAACACGACTGAGCAGTTGAAAGTTAAGACAGACCTAGCATTGGCAGTATGCCTATGCAGGGATTTGAACATACAACCTTCTGATCAATAGCCAAATGCCTTAACCATTTGGGTATCACTGCCCCCTATGGCTCTCACACTCCGAGAACCTTACTATGTACTTAAAATACCTCATTATCCACTTACTGTTTGATACACTTGTCAAAGGGGGTGTTTTGAAATCTCTTACCTGGCCGGTTAGCAAATTCAGGGAGCTTTGAGTTGGAAGAATCTGTGCCAGCTCCTTGATCACTACCGAGACCTTGCAACTCGGCATCATCCAACCCTTGTGGAACTGAATCCAAACTCCTACATGAAGGAAAAAAATATTTGACATGGATTTTAAATGTTCCTTGGTAACTAAATAAAACAGTATTATATAAATATATTTGTAGCCCTTACCCAAGGCCTTCAACAGACTGCTGTCCCTCGCCTGCTTTGGGTTTCTTCTTACGAGGTGGTTTTTTCTTTTTTGGTTTGGCCTGGTTAACCCCAACGCCAGCAGCTCCCTGTTTTCCACCCGGCCCAAACTGGCTGGCAGAAATGTCACTCTGAAGCAGGTTAACCAATAAGGGACTAGTCAGTGTCACATCCTTGTTCACTGGAAAACCAGCTGTCTGTCCACCAATGGGCATCTGGCCAGCAAACTGAGGATTGAAAGGCATGCCATGACCAGCAAAGTGTCCATTGCCCACCTGCATGTGTTGAGGACCTCCCATCATACCCTGCTGCTGCTGCTGCTGCTGCATCTGCATGTCAGGAAGCATCTGTTGTTGGCTGAGATCACCTGTGCTTCCAGTGCCATCGCCAAGCTGATGTGGGTGTTGTTGGCCAGTCTGCTGCTGCTGCTGTTGCTGAAGCTGCTGCTGCTGCTGTAGCTGTTGCTGCTGTAGTTGCTGTTGCTGTAGCTGCTGAATCATGTGTTGCTGCTGCTGCTGTTGATGTTGCTGTTGCTTTTGCTGAAGCTGCTGCTGCTGGAGCTGTTGCTGGACCAAATGTCCTGGAAGTCTCATCTGAGGGCCATGCATCCCTAGTGGTTGGTTGGGATTACCATTCACTGGGATCTGCTGGGTCTGTTGTGCCATTTGCTGCTGATGCTGCTGTAGCTGTTGCTGCTGTAATTGCTGCTGCGGTTGTTGGTGTTGTAGTTGAAGCTGCTGTTGCTGCTGCAGCTGCTGCTGCTGCTGTAACTGCTGCTGGTGTTGTTGCAACTGAGCCATTTGCTGTTGTTGCTGTGGAGTCATTTGTTGCTGTGACTGAAACTGCACCATGTTGCCCTGTAAATTAGGTGATGGGCCTCGCATCATCTGACCTGGCATAACAGCTGGTTGACCTTTGGGCCCAAAAGCCTGCTTGTTACCTTGCATTTGGTTGGCTACCATTTGTTCCATCATAGTATTTTGCTGCTGTGAAGCTTGTTGCTGATGTTGCTGTGGCTGCTGCTGCTGTTGTTGCTGCTGCTGTTGCTGCATCAGTAACACTTGGTGCCCTGGTCCCCCACCAATCTGGGCCTGGTTCTGCATCATGCCTTGTCCCTGTGGAGGCATTAACTGTTTAGGAGGGGTCATCCCTCGCTGTCCTTGATTCATGGGCCGAGACAAGACAGTCTGACCTCCTGCCTGGCCTTGCACCATTTGACCTTGAGAGGAGGGCACAGTCTGATTTTGAAGCTGGGGTTGCATCCCCATCATCTGGGTCTGTAGACCTGACTGAGTTTGTCCCATACCACCACCAGAGGTGGATGGAGGCTGAGGAGCCATTGTGCCATGATGGACAATTCCACCAGGCTGCAGGGAATTGGGTTGCATGTGGTTGGGTGTTGGGACTGAAGGTTGTGGACCTACAAGAGATTTGGTTTTAAACATTAAAAAAACATAAAAAAAAATTAAACATCTAATATCTAACAATAGAGAGTTCTCACAAAGACTGTACCTGCATGAGCCAAGTTCTGTCCACTTTGAAGCTGAAGGGTACCACCCGTGGGAGTTCCTGTCCCACTTGCAGTAACTTGTCCTTGTGCAAAGTTCTGACTTACATTCGAGAACCCAACTGGCATTCGTTTTGGCATACCTGTGATCAAGATACAGCTTTTATTTTAGTGTGTATTACAGAACTGCAAGCACAATCTGAATAAGCCATGGTATACGTATTCATATAGAGCAACATAAAGCTTACCTGCCATCCCTCCTTGGGGAACCTGGCCATGCTGAGGCATTCCCATAAAGCCTGGCTGAACATTACCCTGCTGCCCTAACACAACCCTGCCTGGGGATCCAACTCCCTGCGGGAACCCCTGGGGAGTTGTTGGACGAGGACCTAGCTGACCTTGCCCTGGTCCAATCATAGGTGGGGTTCCAGGTGAGCCCTGCTGAAATGGTGAAGATGAGGATCCAGGGGACTTGGCAGCAAGGTTGTTCTGTGAAGCAGACACAGGAGGCAAGGGAGGAGGTGCCCTTGGGCCAACAATGCCAACAACTCCTTGAGGACCTTTGGGCTGAGGGGCTGCAAACTGGTTTGCCCCTGCTGTCTGCTGCTGCTGAGCCATAGTATTAAAAACCTGCCCTGCCTGCTGGCTGCCGAAGGGATATGGTGGCGGAGGGTGGTTTGGTGTTTGGACAGATGCTAGAGAAGGTGGACGCTGTCCTATTTGACCTTGTGGAGGAGGCTTTCTCCAATTTGGAGGCATAGACCCCTGTGCAGGAGGTGGCTGGAGAACACCAGGAGGTAACTGGTTCCAAGGGACAGGCTTCTGGTTTGAAGGGTTGAATGGGCCCCGAGCACCACCCAGCTGTGCTAATTGAGCCTGCTGTTGTTGTTGATGCTGCTGTTGTTGCTGCTGTAGCTGCTGAAGGGCTGCTGGATTGAGCTGCCGGTTTGCTTGCATGTTCTGCATGTGATGTCCTTGTGGGCCCATAGGGGTGGGTGGACCATGTGGTGCCTGTTGGTGTTGGAGCTGTTGCTGCTGCTGTTGCTGCTGCAAAGCAAGTCCAGACATCATGGGATCGACTGAATCTGAAGGAAAACAAAGCACTGTAATGAAGATCTCTCAACAACACATTTGCAGTCAGGAGGAAAAATTTAAAATTCTCTCCCTCACCTGATTGCGTTGCAGGCCTTGGTACCCTCGGGTGCATCTGTCCACTACTGCCAGGCACCATACCCTGTGGAGCCATGCCAGGACCAGAGGGCACCATAGAGGGATTGTTCATCCGCATTCCAGCTAAACAAACGTTATTACAAACAAAAAGCTGCACTTAAACACAATAAGACTAAGACGCAGTGTTGTACATTCCCAAATAAGACTGGCATACATTTTCACAGTTTTAGATCCTTAACAGCCTTTTCGATAAAGACATGCCTTAGACAATGATACTGGCAAAAAGACTTTAATGTAATTACCAGGCCCTTGCTGCATTTGAAACCCAACATCCATCCTCATCTGACCCGGTGCCCCGATAGGTCCATTCACTCTGACTTCCTGCCCTCGGTTTTGCCCACCTGCAACATTGATGGGTCCTTCACCTGTAAAAATGTAAAGAACAAATAGTCATCATTTTGTAACAGAAACAGCATAAAGCATATGATAACATATGTAATATAATCAGCCATTCAGATTCAGCAACAATCATAATTGTTCTTCGATCTCTCCAGTGCATTCAACACCATTAAGCCCTCCATATTAGGGGATGAGATGGCGAGCGATGGGGTGGACCATAATATCACAGCATGGACAATGGACTATCGCACAAACAGACCACAGTATGCAAGGCTTAAGGACTGTGTTTCTGACACTATTCTTTGCAGCACAGGGGCTCCACAAGGAACTGTCCTGGCCCCATTCCTTTACACCCTCTACACGGCCATATCTTCACCCATAATTCAACTTCCTGCCACCTACAGAAGTTCCCGGATGACTCGGCTGTTGTCGGTTACATCCTGGATGGTGATGGCAGCGAGTATAGGGAAACCACTAAGAACTTTGTGGAATGGTGTGAACAAAATCACCTTCAGATCAACACCAGCAAGACAAAGGAGCTGGTAGTTGACTTTCTCAGGAATAAGACACACCCACTTAAAACCAGTGAGCATCTAGGGAGGTAATATTGAGATTGTTGGGTGTTCACCTTAACCATTAACTGGACTGGTCGGACAACACACAGGCCCTGAACACGAAGGGCCAGAGCAGGAGAATACAGGGACCCCTTGTCAGCTCTTTCTATGACTCTGTGGTGGCATCTGCCATTTTTTATGGGATTAACTGCTGGGGTGGCAGCATCACAGTGGCGGACAGAAATAAGTTAAATAGACTGATCAGGAAAGAGAGTTCTGTCCTGGGCTGTACTTTGGACTCAGTTGGGGAGAAAAGGATGATGAACAAACGGTCATCTATAATGAAGAACACCGCTCACACACTACATGAGACTGAGGCAGCACTGGGAAGCTTGATCAGTAACAGTAACATCCATCCGCGGTGCTCAAAGGAGAGACACCGCACCTCATTTCTCCCTTCTGCTGTTAGGCTGTATAACCAGCACCACCCAGTTATAGTCAAACTTAGTAAGAATAAACAAACCCGGACACATTAACAGACAGGTGCAATATCGGTTTTATACCATGCAACATAAAAGACTCTTAATATTCATTCATTCATCTTCTTGGCCGCTTATTCCTTTTCAGGGACGCGGGAGAGCCGGTGTTTAGCCGGCAGCATAGGGCGCAAGACAGGAACAACCCTAGACAGGGCGCCAATCCATCGTAGGGCACACACACACACATTAGGGCCACTTTAGAGACGCCAATCAACCTAACGTGCATGTCTTTGGACTGTTGGAGGAAA
>JAOTRJ010000020.1:3783916-3796305 GCA_028564905.1 Leptodoras praelongus
AATCTACAATGTAAATAGTCATAAAAATAAAGAAAACGCATTGAATGAGAAGGTGTGTCCAAACTTTTGGCCTGTACAATACATCAAGAAAATAATCAGTCAGGACATTTCTGTACCTTGCTTGGTCATTCCTGGTATATCCTCAAATGTCAGAGTTCGGAGTGAAGGCCTCCAAAAAGCGTACGACTCCACTAGAGCCTCCAGACCCATCCTGCAAAGTTACAACTCTTAGTCTGCATTGTACATATAGTAAGCTTTAACCTGGATTAAACAGACAAGTAATAAATAATTCATCTGATTAATCCACTCGCACGTTGACGACTTTACACTTTGCCTTAAAATAAAGTAGGGTTTATTTAAAGAGATTCATTTTATGGGACAGGTTTAAAGTTCTGAAATACCGGCATACGTCTATTCAATGGACTGCAAATGCAAGTCGGAAAGAAAGTCTGATTCCCAACAGATGAATTTATGATCAAGGGTGAAAGGTTAACCCGAAAATCACTGATTGGATAAGCCATGCTCAGAATTCTCCATTCTGCTGTAATTCAAATATAATTTATATTAATGATTGTAATGTATTTCTAATATGTTGTTGTTTCTATGGCAACAGCACAACGTCATCGACAGCCAATAATGAATATATTTTTCACAAGTTTTCTTTAACAAAGCGATAATGTGTTATATGATTGTTGATTCGTTTAAGTGTTCTGTCAGGGATATTTATTTGAGATTTGTGGAAGGAGTCTCCAGTATCAGGTTTTGTTGCTAGGTAACATGAAAAGCTGTTGTTTCGCCGATACATTAAACCGTGACATTAAACGTAACTACGAATGGTCAAATTTACAACATATTGCTCAGTAATGAATGAATGATATATGCTATAATTGGCAAGTTACTACGGTGTGAGAGGAATAATACACTTGTTGCGAAGTGCTGTTATAGGAAAATAATTTCATTTCATTTTCATTTCATTTTCTTAACCGCTTATTCCTTTTCAGGGTCACGGGAGAGCCGAACAACCCTAGACAGAGCAGCAATCCTCATAGGGCAAGGAAAATAATCGACTTTAAAAGTAAGCCGGCTGCATGCTGGGCCGCGTCACACCGCCCTGTCTTTGATTTTTGTTATGATATTGAACACAACTGGAAGGAAAACCTAATAATGAATAAATTCATTATTAGCTCTCAACATTGTTTAATGTAACCCTAATTGAAGCAGCTTGCTTTTAAAAATAGTTCCGTGTTC
Organism: Leptodoras praelongus; assembly: GCA_028564905.1. Taxonomy (NCBI): domain Eukaryota; kingdom Metazoa; phylum Chordata; class Actinopteri; order Siluriformes; family Doradidae; genus Leptodoras; species Leptodoras praelongus. The sequence goes on from JAOTRJ010000020.1 coordinate 3,785,165, forward strand.
AAATAAGTTCTTTAAAAAGCTGTAAAATGTGCAGACCAGCACATCACACTGTTCGCCAAACATAATGAAATTTAAACAGAACAGTCGCTGGCTGCCATTACTGAGTGTCCAACCCTGGCAGCCATCTTACTGCAGGCCCCTTTTCTTATCACCATAACTTTGGTCACTATTCAGATAATGAGGAACATAAAGTGTGTGTGTGTGTGTGTGTGTGTGTGTCAGCAGGTATTTCTGCATGGCTGTAATTATTTTCACACGGTAGGATCAGACACAGAGTGCAGGAAGCCACAGTTAAAGCTTTATGAGGAGACAGAAAGAGATGGAGAGAGCGCGGTAATGTCGGCTCTCGGCGCTCCTCGTTAGCATGGCCATTCCGCTACCTCAGTGCCACTCAGGCGATAACTCGCACAAGATGTCTCGACTTGTTTCCACCCTGGGTTTTATCAGACGTCCCGCTCGAGCCACCCGACGGCTCAGTTTGTTTAGCAAGCTCCTTAACTTCTCCTATAATTGTGAAACGAGAGGCGAGAGCTGTCATGGAGAAAGGGAGAGGGGAAAAAAAAAACGGATGAAGGGAGGGAAAGAGGAAAAAAAAAGAAGAAGGGAGGAGGGTGCATGTGGTCTGGTGCTATTCAGTAGGGTGTTAAAAACGTTCTCGTTTAAAACTAATGAGCAAGGTAAAACCCCCCCTGCTGAGACTCCATGCCGGCAACACAACCGCCTTATTACTGGGCAACCTCCATTTCCTGTTTATGCGTTTATTTATTTTCCTGCGTTTACGCGAGGACAGAGATTATATTTTATTGACTTGTAGATTTTTTCTTTTTCTTTTTGTATTTAAGCCTATTTTCTTTTGGGGAGGAATAATGGGCTTTATTGTCACTCCGTTTTTATTTCTTGTTTTATATTTATTTTGTCTGGGCTCCGTCGGAATGTTGGTGATTTGGTCTGTTTGGCTTCAGATGGACTTTTTTTTTTTTTGTGCAAAAATAATTATCAGATAATCCTGTAATACAGCCTGCTGGTTGTCGAATAACTTCACACTGACGTCAGAGCTCAGAGAACACAAGCAACAAAGGCGCCCTTTAAACCGTGTCTGTTCAAATCATTCCCAAACTCTTTTTCATGGAGTTGTGAATTATTATGAATTATTGTACTAATAAATGAATTACTAGGTAATAACAGTAATAATAATAATAATAATAATAATAATAATAAGTAGTAGTAGTCGAAGAAGTAATTTATAATGTATCAGTTAATCTGCTCAGTGCTGCTGAAGATATAGGAAAGATGTAAATATCTTTACCTGTTTCGTCCTGAGTCTCGGAATCCTTTCGCAAATGGATTTCTGTCTATTTTCAGTCTCGTAATCTGAAAATACACACATGCGTGCACACACACACACACACACACACACACACACAGAATCACTCAGACATTTCGTTACTGACCCACAGCCCGTTACATCGAGTCCTCTGACCCGCTGCATGTGACCCGTGTCCCATAACGCAATGTGGGGGAGTTCTTTTATAACTTGTGTTTGCAAATGCTACAAAAGCTGCATGTGTGAATGTGCTCACATTTGTGAGTGTGCGCGTATGTATGGAAAAGGACCGCTGGATTATTTCTGGATGGATGGATCACGTTTTTACAAAAGTGCTCAAAGTATAACTTGCAAAATAAAATGCAGAACAACAATGCAAATGTCAAAGTAATCATAAAATTCAACTTTTCCAAAACCACTTAAAATACAAGCCACTAAGGGCCACGTGTAGAGGTGGTCCGGCAGAAACCCAGGCTAAAATGAAAAATTCACTACAAATGTGGTTCAGTTCGCAATCTTATGTAGCAAAAACCTCACTGGTGGAGAGAGGACTCGCCATAAGCAATGCTAAATAACTGCTTAAAATACCTTCCTATTTATGGCTAGGTTGTTCTTTATGGGGTGTTTTATATTGTTTGTATTGCTGACAGATCCCAGACGTCTTTGATCTTCGGTCTCATGTAATAAAACTACTGCAATGGGAATTGAACTTACTCTAAATGTTCACCATATACAAAACTAACAATGCTGTAATAAAGCATCCCAACAGGAGCCTCCTGTAAAAGTGATCACGGCAGGAAATCAGGCTGAAGTAATAACGGGAAACACTGTTAATGAGTTTAGTGTTAGTTACCTGTTGGTTCTGGTAGGCTGTGACCGTGGTAAACACCGTTTCAGGAAAGGAGAAGGCCTTCACGCCGTCGCCGGTCGGCACGGCTTTAACGGGTGAGAGCTCGTCACCGCACTCTTTACGGATGACGTGGACACGCGGCTGGTACTTGTGCATGGAGTGTAGAATGATCTGGAAAACATTATGCCGCGCATCCATGTTTAGAGTGGGGGAAACGGAGGAATTACCGAAGCAGTTTTCTACTTCAATAAAAACACACGTGCTCACATTTTCAAAGCCGGAGCAGGCCTTCAACCAGCTCGCCGCAGGAATGCTTTCAATTGAGTTTGTTTACAACCTTCCACATTACAACATGTTTAGGCCTTTAAAATAATTCAGCAAAACAAAATGCACACCGGGTGACAATCACTAGCATGTGTCTTTAACAGGTATATAAAAAGAGTAGGCCGCTCTAATTATAACATTTAACCTCATTAAAGATCAGAGTCAAAATACTTTCAAATAGGTATTGGTTCGTCTCTACAGCAAAAATAAAAGTAGGTCTTTTCATGAGGCCTATTTCATTTCTATTCTCAGGATCTGAAGCAATCCAAGTGCGGCAACATTAAAAGTATAGATTATAAACAGTTTGCTTACGTGGCCCTGGTCGTCCAGCTCGTTATTGGTCAGTTTGAGTTTGTCGAAGCTAATGACTTGTCGCATCCACGTCTCACCAGAAGCAGGAGAGTCCGGGTGGATATACACACGTGGCGGTACGGGCGAGTCCGCATTTCCTGCCACCATCCACTTGGAACTGTGGTAGACATATCTTTAAAACATAAAAACACTCCAGTTAGGTTCAGTCCCGCACAGAAAACACACCGCCGGTCAACATTTGAGGAGTCGTGTGCATTTGTTTGGGCTACATTTGTCACCTGACCTTCAGATCCTAAAGGTTACACACCCAAAAGGGCAGCCCAAAAGGGCACTCAGTGTCATTCCAGTCTTACTGAAGCACCATTTGGACAGGCCAATAAAGTGTGAGTTTGATCCAAAACAACTGATTGTATTTGCACTGAAATCATTCATATTTCAGCATTAATGTATTTATTGAGGATTGTAACTAAAGGGCTTTAATATGAAATAATAATTAAGAGAAAAGGATTTGTTTTCAACCTGTAGCGTTTATTGTCCACAGGGATGATGTCCATTGCGATGTAGTACTGCTGATGAGGGTCCAGTCCTGTAATCTTCACTCTCATTGCAGGGAACATTCTCCTGGCAGAAAAATGATTCTGTCATAATCACTGTAAAACGTTTCATCTGGCAAACATCAGATGAGAAACAAAATATATAATTTTCACCCATTTAGTTCAGCCATTTCTGCTATTAGAGAAGCGACACGATTATTTTTGAAGGAAATGACGAGAAAATATTAAAATCTGACGTCTGGATTTTTTACGTAATCACATGTCGCACGCGCGTTTAGCTGTCAGCCAGAGCTCACAGCTTTTAATGGCGTGTTGTGAGCTGCCTTCACCCACCTGCCCGCCTTGGTGATGATCATCTCCGTGCCGATGTCGTGGAAGCGTTTCCACAGATCCGAACCCTGCAGCTCCACGCGCATCTCGTCTGAGGCTCGCGTGCTTGTCGGCGGCGGTGACGCGAGCAGCTGCGAGCTCCGTGACGCAGGCCGAGGACTGTCCGAGCCACCATCCTCACACTCCGCTAACACACACACACACACACACATGGGCTTCATTCTTCTTCTTATTATTATTAGTAACATTATTATTATTATTATTATTATTATTTTTATTATTGCGTCATGTGTGCACGCGAACTTAACGTAAGATAAGGTTTAAGTCACTAATAATAATAATAATAATAATAATAATAATAATAATAATCTGTGCTCGTGATTTATTTTTGGCCTCTTAATGATTTTTTTTTACTTTACATCTATTTTTATTTTTATGGACATTTTCATGTTGCAATAATAAATATAATAAATATTTAGTCATACTCCTTTGAGCTAGTCATTCATGTAACAACCGCCTTACTAAAAATAAAAATAAATAAAATATGAGTACACAGAACTTTATAGAATTGATGTGAGGAGGTTCAGTGGTAGTGTGTTACAGGACTAAATCACATGCTAATATCCGACATGTCCTTCGGTTTTGTTTTTGGCCCAGTACTAAATTATTTTCCTGTTTTTTCCTATTCTAGGCTAATCTGAGGTTGTGTGTATGTGAGTTCCTATGTCAACTAAATAATAATAATAATAATAATAATAATAATAATAATAATGCATATGTTTTATAGGCATGTCCTTATTATAAATTAATTATTCATATCATCATGGCCATGCAAAGAACAACGAGGTCCAAACAACAACAACAACAACAACAACAACAACATCACTGACTAGTTCTAAAATTTTTAAAATATTCGTTTTCTCTGAAACAGACTGGTCTTCAGGGATGTTTTCCTTCTCGTGCGTTTGGCTGCTTCTGTAAGAAACTGTTTATAATTCTAGACCACATTAACAGCGAGTAGAATTACAGCAGATTATTATTTGCTTTCCCCCCCTAACCTAACCAAATCTAAACTTAGAACAAAGATCACACAGGCCCTGGGTTTAATCTGCGTCTGCACAATCAAAACACGAGCCTGTATTAAATCTATTCCCGTCCAGATATAACGCCCATTTTACTTTTCTAACACAAAGAATATTATTATTATTATTATTGTTGTTGTTGTTGTTATTATTATTATTATCAATATTATTATTATTGTTGTTGTTGTTATTATTATCAATATTATTGTTATTATTATTATTATTCTTTAAATCGGTATAATCATTTATCCTCCGAGTGGCTTTGGTTCCTGTAATCTAACAGAAAACTTAAAATGCCAGATCTTCCCAGTTTTGCTGCAGGAACTTACGAGAAGCGTCACAGTCCGTGTCACAGTTCCGTCCGCCGCCGCACGCGCTCCCGGCCAGGCTCGCGACCTCGGTTACCTCCTCAAAACAGCTCTCGCTATCCTCATCGTCGAGTTTCCTCCGTTTCTCCGCACCGATCAGCGCCTCCACAGAAAACGCGTGCGCCTTCAGGCTCATGGTGCACGGAGACCGCCGCTTCTCGGCCATGCTTTAAAACAAAAGTACCCAGGGCGCATCCGCTTCTGGCGCAGTCAATCCCAGTCGGTATTTATTCAGTTTCAAGAACGGACATCAGACAGAAGCACGAGCCAAATGAAGGTGAGACTGAGTTTTCAAAGCGCTCGCGTTTGAACTGTCAGTACGCGCGTGCGGACACCGAGAGGCAGCGACCGACACCGGTTAAAGCGCCAATAACCAGGGCCTGAAAGGGGCCGGACTGGCGCGTGCCAATCACCAGAGCTGGCGGCCAATAGGAACGCAGAGCGCACAGATTCGATCTCCTCCCATCACGGCGCGCGTGCCGCCCTTATGTGGTAAAAATGAACAGTCCCGGGTTGCCAGATTGGCCAAAAAAAACCGGATTAAATTGATTTCTTATTATGTCCATTATTTTTTAGAGTCAGCAAGTTGATCTTTGAATATGTGTTGCGTCTTAAAGCGGATTAGGAAAGTGTAAACTCCTGTATGGTTGGAGGAAATCGGTGTGATCTGGCAACCCACAGAGATAGGTGCATCATCAGTCCTCAAACTGAGCTCGGTGCAGTCACGGCGTTGTGATCGTTTTCACATTGCGGCTGCACGTGCTCCACATAGTTCCGCATCACCTCCCCGGCCAGCCCCCGCGAGCCAATCATATATTATAATTACCAAATCCACACCCAGATCAGCACGGGCACGCGGTTATTCCTCACGGCAATAAGAGATGTCAAACTAATACAGCGTGACACAAGAAGATTACAACTTAATAAAAAAACAGTAGAAATAGAAAAGTCCTCGTGTAGCAGCAGGTCATGGTCGCATAATGACCAGGAATAAAATAAAACATTAAAACAAATAAACAAACCAAAACACGAACGCATAGGCCCTTTGTCCAATAAGATCAATGCAATGATTCATTCTTATTTATTAAGTCAAATTAAAATGATGTATAAAAGGATGCCACTTGAACACCACCAGGCCGGCAGTGTTAATGTCATTCCGGGGCGCGCGGCTGAACCTCCTCAGCAGCTTGGAGGCGCAAACAAGCGCGCGGCATTTGGAGAATTCGTGTCCGTTAGCACACGCGCTTGTGAGGACACATGGAGCAAACCTATATATAAACATCGCGTCTCGGGTTTCTGAGGTTTCAACACCAACACAGAGAAAAATAATCAGTTACATGGCATAACGATGTTCAGCATCCAAGAAAAGTGGAATATATGGTACAAATGAAAGGCATCAGGCTGTTTGTCGGCGCGTGCAGTGCAGTGGCCAGTGGTCAATTCTCGGGAACTTTCGAAACATTTATCGCCTTTGCTGTTTACGGTGTACAGACTGAAACGCTAACAGACACTAGGAGGTTCATCAAAAAAAGCCTGTACCCATATACATATATATATATATAACCCTATATATAACCCTATATATAACCCTAACCCTATATATATATATACATATATACACACACACACACATATATATATATATACACAAAATCTATAAATCTATACACCGCAAAAAACTAAACATTGTATCCAGTGTTTCATTGTCAGCGTGCTGATACTGAGCCTTAACTCAGCACTTGATTCATTTGCTTTGTGGTTATGTGGCATTTAAACAAACAAACAAACAAACAAACAAACATAATAACATTACCCGAAACGTCACCCTTTGGTAAGAACACCGAGCCTAGTCTTATCGGCTTACTGGTGTAATAATGCACGAAGTATAATAAAAAACTGTATTTTTAAAGACACCTTCTTTTAATTTCAGTTTTTTCTCCAGAATGAATTCAGCAAGCTGCTGTACAGTTAGTAGAGATCAGTGCAGATAGATTCACACCGGTGCGATCTACAAAATTATTTTCTGTTTTATTTAACATAACAGTTTTTTTTAAAATAACTGCTCATATCACAAATTATTTTACATGCTATATACTGTGTATTTGTTATATTAATAATAACAACAAGAACAGCAGCAATAATAATAATAATAATGATAATAATAATAATAATAAAAATAAAACAATAGCAATATGAACAATGATAAACTATATAATAATAATAATAATAATAATAATAATAATAAAACAATAGCAAGATGAACAATGATAAACTAAATAATAATAGTAATAATAATTATTATTATCATTATTATTGTTGTTGTTGTTATTAATACTAACAATAATTATCAATAAAATTAAAATTGAAATATGAATACCTAATTATTATTATTATTATTATTGTTGTTGTTGTTGTTGTTGTTATTAATACTAACAATAATTATCAATAAAATTAAATTTGAAATATGAATACCTAATTATTATTATTATTATTATTATTATTATTATTATTATTATTATTATTATTATTATTATTATTGTGCACGTAGTAATTACAAATAAACTTTGTCCGTCTTTTATTCACGGTATGATATATTTGAACAGGAAGTGAGACACAGAAGCACACACTCCTGCTTTAGTAGCCTAAAGTACAATAGCTGTTATTAGATTTTAGCTTCCAGGCGACAGTGTGTATAACACACTCCTTTACTGTCGACTGTGTGATTCGTTTCTTCTTACTGATCATCTGCTGAAAACTGTAAATCCTGCAATTAATAAATGAATAAATAAGAAGACAAGGCCCAGGGCACGAGTGCTCACCGTTTTGGAGTCTGATAATAATGGACCATCACGATTCATCATTTCTAAGATTATATTCCGCGTGTAGTTGAATTATGCACGTGTGTGAGATTAAACGTGGTGTTTTACAGTAACACAGCGGTAAAGTTAATAGCGACAAACAAGTAAAGAAATAAAGAAAGAAATGTGAAACAGATCTGGGTATGTTTTCCTCTTTTACGTATTTCCGTTGAAGTTTTATAAATGCTAGGACGTCCGAAAATGGTACAAAGAACAGTATAAAAACTGCTCTAGCACAAAACAACAACAACAATAATAATCATCATCATTTAATTTATCATTGTTCATATTATATCTATTATTATTATTATTATTATTATTATTATTATTGTTGTTGTTGTTGTTGTTATTATTATTATTATTATTATTATTATTATTATTATTATATATCACAGTATGCTTTTTTGAGATATTCTTATTCTTCTCTTCTTCCTCTTCTTCTTATTATTATGTCACAGTATGCTTTTTTGACATATTATTGGATATCCTGACATTTTTTCATTCTAAGAAAACAAACACACACAATCTTATGGATTTTCACTAGTCAAGCTTGAAACGCAATTCCTCCTTCCAGAAACAAACTCCAAAACAAGCTGTATAGAATAGAATGGCTGAAAAATAGCAGACGAGAGAAAGCCAGCTGATTTGGCAAACATGACAGACAGATGCCTGTTGCACCTTTTCTTGATTGGCTGGATATTAATAATCCTCATCATTTCTTCTCACCATTATTCTAATATATGGAAAGTCCAACGTAGACACTACAGACATGCAAAAAAAAAAACCATTTATATCTATCAACAGATTCTACACATTATATCAACAGTGTATGCTTGTTTGTTCGTGTGTAGTAGATCATCTATACACACTCCTAAAACCTACCCTGGAAACCTGCTGATGACGTTTGCTGATTTCAAATCGCCACAACCCTGACCAGGCAGAAGACTAGGAACAGCTTAAGTGTCATCCAGATACTCTGGGAATCTTTCTGGCATGATTTGTAAAACAAACAAACAAACAAATAAGCAAGCAAGTAAATAAACAAATAAATAAATAAACAAACCAACAAATAAATATGATTCATGATATTTCCACCAATTTTTGATAAAGGATACCAGTCAAATTAAAACTTCCCATGCTTGTAGCCCATCATGTCTGATACAGAATATAAGGTTTATATCTCTAGGTGTGCATTTCCTTTTTGTGGCAGCACCCCCTGAATTGTGTTTTGCCAAAACTTTTGCATTGTTTATGCCAAGTCTCATTACCCTACCTTGTGGAATAGCGCCACCTAGTGAACAACATTAAAATAAAAAATCTGGCACTTCCATAGCCCATATCTTGCGGTGTAAAGGCTCAAGCTTCATTCCACACTCTGCATCACTACCACGTTCTTTAGATTTTCCTGACATTTCGTCCATGGGGGCGCTGCAACTGACACATTTCATTTCATTCTTGCTCTTTCTCTCAGTGTATACAGTGGTCATATTACACACCCTTCTTTCTGATCAACGTATCCACGTTTTATTGACAGTCAAGCTCTTTCTTCAAATATTACAAAATCAATGACCCTGTCTTTAACTGTGTTTGTGTGTAGGAGCTTAAACAGCAGCTTGGTCACAGGTTACAGCTGAACGATCTCCTTATCAAACCTGTGCAGAGAATCATGAAATACCAGCTGTTACTAAAGGTGAGAGAGAATGCTGCTAACTCATAACTATATTACTCACACACACACACACACATTGATGAAGACACACAACCAGACATCCATGACCTTATTGAAATGCATGTTTTTTATTGAGCTTAGTTAAACCCTGAACAGATCATTAACTAATAAATAGTACACATAATTTTCCACTTGTAAACATTCTGTAAAAGTGGAGAGTGCGTGATTAATTGAGGATGTCAGTGTACTCTTTGGGCTTAATGCTTTCCTGGTGTGCTTCCCAGTAGTAAGTCCAAAAACAATGCAATAAATGTGAAAGCACAACAGCACGATCAGTCACATGTATACTATTGAACATCACATACTCATTGCTGAATGGCTGCCCAAAACTCTGGACTGTACAAATAATAAAACAAAAACATTTCCAGAAAAGTTGAGACACTTTTAAAGTAAAAATGCAATAAAAACTGAAATGTGTAATGTGTTAACTCACTTAAACCTTTGCTTAACAGACAAATAAAAGATTTTCAGTGAATTCTGTTTGTTAAATATAAAAATTATGAAATTGACAGCTGCAACACACAAAAAAAGTTGGGACAGTAAATAAGTAAATACTGGAAAGTTCCACCATTAGCAGTTTAACTGGTAACAGATGAGGTTGTCAAGATTGAGTATAAACGGAACATCCAGCAAAGGATGGATTAGTCTTTGAAAGCAAGGATGGGTTGTTTTTGGGCGTTCACTTTGTACCGAACATCATGAGAGAATTGTCAGTCCGTTCAAGACGATGTTTCTCAGGTCAGGATTGCAAAGAATTGAGATCTTTCACCACCTACAGTTCATGATATCATGAAAAGATTCAGGGAGTCAGGGGAAACCTCAGTGTGTAAAGCCCAAGGGCAGAAACCACTGTTGAATGTGCGTGAACGTCGAGCCCTCAGGTGGTATCGTTGAGAAATTGTCATGCTACCGTGATGGATATAGCCACATGGAACACTCAGGAGCACTTTGGAAAATCATTGTCACGTAACACGGTCTGCCGCTGCATCAAAAAATGAAACTGTATTATGCAAAGATGAAGTTAAACGTTAGTTTTGCGCAGAAACAACGGCTAGTTCTCTGGGCCCGAAGTCATCTGAGATGGACCGAACCACAGTGGAAATGTGTTTCAGATTTCAGGTTTCAGATTGCCATCCAGAGTGTTACTAACAAAAAGTGCAAAAAAATCAGCGCCTGTGATGGCATGCGGGTGCATCAGTGCCCAGGGCATGGGTGATCTGCACATATGTGATGTTACTATTGATGCAGAGACTTACAGGGGTTAGACAATGAAACTGAAACACCTGTTATTTTTAGTGTGGGGGGTTTCATGGCTAAATTGGACCAGCCTGGTAGCCAATCTTCATTAATTGCACATTGCACCAGTAAGAGCAGAGTGTGAAGGTTCAATTAGAGGGTAAGAGCACAGTT
>JAOTRJ010000020.1:3928209-3939586 GCA_028564905.1 Leptodoras praelongus
ACTATATGGCCCCATATGTAAGTATATACCCATAATAAGTACCCATATGCACTTGCTAAATGTCCTTTTCCAGTAACTGGCTTGTTTATATTAGTATATAGTATAGTAGTAATACACAGAGGTATATTAATACAGTAGTAATATACAAATATAATGTCCTTAATATATAGCAAACATACACAGATGGCACTAGCATAGTTATAGACATCTGTATATTATAATATAGTTGTAATAGACATGCATAATAGTATATAGAAGGCATAGACAAATATACATCAAGCTAATGTGACTAATAAGATATGTAGGAGACATACACAAATAATAGTAACATATAATAGTAAGAGAAATGTGTGTATTAAAGTATAGTAGCAATAGACCGATGCATAGTCATATATAGTAGTCATAGACAAATATACATTAATATAGAATAATAGTAATACAGAGCTGTACATTAGGTTGTAATATGATGGAATAGTAACAGACCAGTATAATTGTGTATAAGTAATATATGTATGTGAGTATAATAGACACATTTATATTCATGTAATGTATAATAGTGTAATTAGTATAATGAAAAGATGTATATTTGTATATAATAGATATACCTTCACAAGGAGAAATGTAATGTTCCACCCTTGGGCTGCATCATGCCTTATACACTACATTACAGGCAACACAACATCTTCAGAGATTTCTACAGAATCAATGTTTTCGCAAAGTTTAGATCCAGAATAAAACTTCTCTAACACACCGAGAATTCATGCTGATGAGTCATTTGCTTGCAGTGATTCAGGCAGTAATGTTATCGCCTCAGCTCAGCCTCTGGGTAAACACTTTGCATTTCACGCCGTTGCATAAGGAGAGATGTAATGGCATGAGACAGATTTGGGGGTGCAGAATTAATAAAGCCTGACTTACCTCTCTACTTTTACTTATACAATTACCTGCATTTAATTAGAGGTTATTTCTTATCTACTAAAACATACTGCATGCTGGTTCGTATCAAATGTACTTCATTGTATATAATGATATATGATTATATGATGAATTATAGAAAATGATTTATTCTAAAATATTTGTAATAGTTGAGAGGTATTTATGAAAAATGATGTAGTCATGACTCACGATGTTCTAAAAGCTATAGACTGAAAGTACAGACACGAAAATAGGGGAACCCGTTTTATTTGATATCACTGTCGTGAGTAAGAGACGAGAAGAACAGAGAGGGGAAGAAAAAACTTTTGTTTCCATAGCCACTGATTATACACTTGCAATTTGTAACGGTCTGGAGCACTGATGGATTTTTTTAGAGAAATAAAAATGTTTGAAAGGAATGAAGAAAGGAAAAGGAAATAAATGGAAAAAACATCCACAATAATAATAAAAAAAACTTTAGTATTGGTATAGACACTGGTAGAGAAATTAGCAAGTCTTAAAATATTTATTATACCTTCACAAGCATTCCACAAAAAGACACCAAAGACGTTTAGTCCATTGGGATAAAATGATTTAATGTTTTTTTTCTTAAGAGCTGGACACTGAGACATTGAGATGTCCCTTAGCCAAATAGCCAATGTCATAACCATGCTTTATTGGTATGAGATGCTCAAAAACATACATAAATCAATAAATACATAAATATAATCATCGATATCTTTAACAATCTGGCTGCAACTGTAAAGTTCATTAACTCCACTCATTGGACGGCGCTGATGATATGTACAGGGATGGTGTGCACAGTTCATGTGAGGTTTCGAGAAGGAGCAGAGAGCATTTGGATGGAGCACAGGGTTAGCACGATGTGAACGTCTTCCAGAAGAAATTTTTACACGGGGCTTTGCGGTCTCTCTGGGGCAGCTGAGCTAGCCGGTTGTACACTGCTCTCTCTTCCAGGCGAGACTCTAAGGGTTCTTCCTCCTCCAGAGGAAGGAGATCTCCGGCCAGCACGCCGTTGTCCACGCCATCTAGCAGACTGGAGACTAGCTTGAGGATAAGCTCCTTTCGCTCCTTACTCAATTCCTGAGGAGAGCAGAGCAGCTCAGTGAGTGAATTAATGACCAAAAGCTATGACCAAATAAATAGCTCAGTGACTGAATTAGGAAGCAAATAAATTGTCTACTTGGCATGTAATTTAGATTTTGTATTTTAGTCAATAGAAAGGCAATTATTTTTTAAATGACACTGACATTTTATATACGGGGTCATTTTTAATGTTTGTTTCCTAATCTGTGTTCTTTTTTTATGCTTAATTTTTTTTTTCTAATAGCACTTTTGGTCTAAAAAAAAATTAATAATTGAATTGCAATATTACAATACATAAAGAGCATTTTTATTATTATTATTATTATTATTATTATTATTATTAAAAGCATCACACCCAAAATCTGCTTCATACAGCTATAGAGTTTTCAGAAGCCAGCAGGTGTTTCAGACTCACCCTGGTGTGTGTGGGACTCCTTTCCTCTCCTGGAAGCACAGCCGCCGCTCTCACACTGTACAGCAGCAGCAGCAGAGACACTAAGCTGGCTAAAAGCTGCATGCTGACACGACGCCTCAGGAGTGGAAGAGAAAAACAAACGAGAGAGAAGCTGAAAGAGTTCACAAACACCGATCTAGTATTTAGACTGCGCCAAAGTCAGTGAGAGTCAAAAGATGCTTCTGTCCTCTGCTGAAGTGTCTTGAGCTTGGGATCCAGGTGGCTGTGTCTTATATACCCCAGGCTCCTGTTGACGCAGGGCTTGGTGGATGATGGGAGGGGGGCTGGGGGAGTAGGAGGGTTACTGTCTAACAAAAGCACAGAGTAGTTAACCTCTTAACAAACCCGTCATCTCGGCAGCGTGAAACGCCCATGCCACCACGCTCGCACACGTCAGAGCCGTAAATGGGCCTGACAGTGAAGAAAAAAGTAAATGACGACAAATCCAACCCAGTCAAATTCATTACGCAATGCAATCAAAGCCCTTTTTGTTGCATCATTTAACTCTGCGTGTAACAAATTCATCACCCGGATGCCAGACATCATAGATTAGAAAGCAGACTTATACAGTACACTGAGCAAATCAATACTACATTATAGCTTCCAATCTGTTTACAGCCAATATAATAATGTAAACGCATAATATAAAGATAAACACAGTATTGCTCTGATTGACTAACAAATCATCTTTTTTTTTCATGCCCCATATCTCTCATGTCAACGCTATTATTCACAGATACCCTTATTCATCCTGTGCGTTCATTCACTGTTATTGAACTGTCTGGCACATAAGGTAGCTCGCTTATCTGTATTATTATGGGAGGGAAAAAAAAGGTAATAACAGGGTCCTCAGTCAGAGAATAGCTCGTATCATGTAGAACAATCTATGCCCAAGCAGACGGTCATTAACAATGCACATATAATTGTTTATTGAATTCCGAAGTGGTACATACTGCAATCAATTCGATTCAATTGGAATTGTATAGCACTGAACAATAGACGTTGTTATAGAGCAGGTTTACAGAGATCTGGATGTAGATTCAGATCCCTAATGAAGAACCCAGTGGTAACAGGGGGGAGGAGAAGCTCCCTGAGACGATGCAAGGAAAGAGGAAGTACTCTTCTACAATTATAAAGGCCGACAGTATGATGGGTGTTGAAAGGACAGTCTTTATGATTCCAGTAGCAGTTCTTGGGTACAAGCCTACAGTATCCAAGTGACAACAAACATGGCTGAACTTGAGTAACTGATTTTGGGAAGTTATCTGTTGTGCTTTTATTTTTAAAGCCTTTTAATTGTTTTAATAATTGAGATTATTATTCTTCTGCCAACATCTGGCATAGGATTTTAGTTTTGAATAGTGAAAAGACTATTGTACATTTACATTTATGGCACTTATACAGAGTGACTTGCATTTCTCTCATTTATACAACTGAGCAGGTGAGGGTTAAGGGCCTTGCTCAGGGGCCCAACATTGGCAGCTTGGTGGTGCTGGTGCTTGAACCCCCAACCTTTTATACAGTAACCCAACACCTTAACTACTGAGCCACCCCTGAGTGCTGAACCCAATGAACCCTGGGCTATTTTCAGGGTAATTTCACTGCCTTTACTTTTAAGTTTTTATCTTAGTCATTATAAAGGCTGTAGACTCATATGTGGTATTTTTGTTTTGTTTTGTTTTCAGAACTATCCAATCTTCTGATATTACCATATCAAATTATTTGATATGATTAAATTGCAAATATATGTTTTTATAGTAGTCTTTATATCAAGAAAAAAGATTGTGTCTTATGAAATTGATATTTTTTGCCATAAAACGCTGGCAGTAGGGATATCTTTTCATTATTGTAATTCTAATGCGTAGTCTATAATGTCAGCTCTATACTGGAGACAATGCAGAAATGTGGCATGATTACAAAACTGGATTACCCGAATGCACTTTATCGCACAGAGAAACAACCAGTGTCATTGGAAGGAGTTCTGCTGTCTATTTTGATCTTTGGTACTTTGTGAAGTGGTAGGCACTTTGTGACTTATTCAAAGAAGAAGCAAGGGGATGAATTTAAATGCAAGGTGTGTCCCTTGGGTTCTACTATGCTTAATCGTGACTTAAATTCAAAATACTTTTTCCTACAAATGCTTCATTGCAGAGTCATGCATCTAGGATTGGAAAGTATAAGTCGTGCCATTTCATTTGATATGCATGGCACCTTGCTGTGATGAATACTTCAAGAGGAATTTCTCCAAGAAACAGGATATGAATTTAGACCCATGGCATGTCCAGTGAATTTAAATGAGATGTAAATTCATTTGATGTAAGTAATTTTTTGCCAACACTTCATCATGTAGATAAGCAAGTAGCATTGGATAGTGGAATTCATGCAATAGTTAGTTAATAAGACTAACTATAACCTCACTGTGATGAACACTTTGTGAACAATTAATCGTTGAATAGGGTATGTGAATTTGGATGCAACATAAGTCTGTTGGGTTCATAGGGTTAATGAAAATATCAATGTGAAATGTAAAAAAAAAAAGATCAATAGAAACTAGATGTAATGCATAGCAGTGCAGAATGAGACGGACTAAAAACGTGAGAGAAAAATCTAGATTGAAGGGAAAAGAATACTGAATTTCAAAATTGTAGCTTAGGCAGTTCTAACCCCATGGATGAAATGTCATGAAATTTGGTGACATTCTAAAGAATGTGGTAATAGTGCAGAATGTGAAATTTCATAAAGTTGCAGCCTTCACATAATAAGATATTGGCTAGTGAAGGGCTAGATTTTTGCTACTCAACAAATGAATCATAAAGAGCTAGGATAATGCGCCTCCTAGAGGCCAAAGTTCATAATTTTAGGCAGGGGGCAGGGATGGCTCAATGGTTAAGGTGTTGGCTTACTGAATAGAAGGTTGGGGGTTCAAGCCCCAGTGCCACCAAGTTGCCACTGTTGGGCCCTTGAGCAAGGCGCTTAACCCTCAACTACTCAGCTGTATAAAAATAATATATAAATGTAAGTCACTCTGGATAAGGGTGTCTGCCAAATGCCTTAAATGTAGGCAAAGCTGATTTTGAGCTATTGGCCAGAAAGTGCTTTGAGACTACCACAATTCACTGGGCAACAGAATGAAGGGCAAGGGATATTCTGTATCAGACAAGTGGGGCTACAACTGTACCAAGTTTCATGTGGATTGGTGAAATCTAAGTATATTATATTCTTGACCAAATATCAGTAAAGGAAAAGAAGAAGAAGAAAAAGTCCAAAAGAAAAAAAAGTTGGTGATGTAGATGATGGCATCTTTAACATCCCTTTTCATAGGCGGCAGGTTGCAGGTGGTCAATCCAGCAAGCTGACACAGAACTACAAAATTACACCCCTCTAGCGAATAGGGTCCACATTTTTATTCTTATAATGTATTGGGGGTTTTTTTCCAAATAATTGTAGATCACTTTCTTCCAAAAAAAAGTAATGCAAATGAATGCAAAAAGAATAATCTTGAGTTGCTCTTGACCTAATACAATGTTTCAAGTCCTTCATCATCCAACACAATGGAAAAAAAAAACCTTCAGAAGGACCTTCAGTAGATACTCAGTAGATAGACCTTATAGATCATGTAGTTCATTTAAAAAAATACAAAAGTAGTTAAAATGACAATCAAACACAGTGAATATGGTTAAGGAGGGTTAAAAAAAGCAATCATAAAATTCCCTTTTCCTAACTACAGATTTGGAAATGTTGCAAAATCAAATAGACAGAAAAAAGAGGAACCAGGATATTTTAAACCAAAACATGCTTACAGATCTGAAAATAGAGGGATGTTTCTATCAAATATTGATGTAAAATATTAGCCCAAATCAACAGCGGTGTAGAAAATGAGAAGAAAAGACTCTCTGCTCTTAATCTATCCAAGAGAATACTCTTATAGTGAATAGTAATTGTAGCTGGTCCAGTAAATTAAATACAACTATACAGCTTCCCTACATGTTTAAGCTTTAAACATCCCAGCATACGTGTCTGTAACGTGCCAATCAATAGGTGCCAATCATTTTAGAATTGACTGCAACTAATTTGTTTCTCATACACTGACCGGCATCCTGATAGACCGCATGTAAAGCGCAAAGCCGATTTGGCGTTAGTAAATGTGTCGTCGAATGCACAAGCTGAGGCTAAGCCGAGCTCGTGGAGCTGAGAGCTAATATTCGGAGGCTTTTCCATTTTTCACAGCAGCTTGACTTCAGGCCCTAGAGCTCTGCTGAGATTAATATAGCACCGACATGCTCTTGCTTCTTGATGGAGTGTGTTTGAAGAACTCATGCCAATTGACCGCCGCTGAACAAATAAAATGTGCAGAGCCATCATGTGAAAAAGAAAACACCAAACACCACATACTTCTGCTAAGAAAAATCTATAGTCCTGCATTATGACAGCACATTTTTTTGTATCAAAGAATATCGGGGGAAGTTGGACTGATTGGAGTCTAGACTGATGACTGGTGACTTCAATTTCCAAGCACTATGTTTTTCATGTCAAACTCAACTTTTACATTTAGAAGATGGGGTTTTACAGAAAGAAGTGAAAGCAGCAATAAAGCATCAGTAAAGGAGTTAATACTTTTTAACCAATGGTATACTGCAGATATGCCTGTTGGGTTAAATAAAGAAAAGGTTAAGAGTTCCTAAATCTAGGAAAGTCATGATTTAGTGTTCTCACCACCTCCTAATATATCACTATCATTTATATAATATTACAGGTGAATGATTTTCTATGTATTTGTATAGAAAATCAGCTGCATCATCGAAATGTGTTTGTGGTAAACTAGCTATAGGACGAAGTGTACTTCAGGATTAGTACTATCGGATTAGTGTACTTCACATCAAATTCACTCCAGTAGATATATTTATGTTTTTTATATTTGTTTATGCTTCATATATTTGTCTCTCAACAACTATTTCTTCTTTCAAAGATGACATGGAGTCCCCAGAAATCTTGGAAAAGATCTCTGGAAGGTTTACTGATGCCATCTGGTGGTTAAATGAGAAACTATTAGCAGTGAGTTGCCTTCATTACAGCCAATGAAAGTTCCATTATAATACACATTTTTTTATCCTCAGATGAATTTGATTCTTAGGGCACGTTTTGACCTTTAATGATAACACTGAAGATGTTATGATATCATACTGTATGATCATACAATTTGATTTTGTAGCCTCAGAAATGTGTCCAACTTTTGAATTTTCGAATGATGACCTAGAGGAGGACTATTTCAAGGATCAGAGCTATGGGCACATGAGATTGCTAGTGTGTTTACACATCACTTTATGATTGTTGCCTTTTAAATCAATGCATCAGTCCAAATCACTTCAATTATACCACAGCGCTATCAAAATCTCAATTCTGATTGGTCAGAAGGTGTGAAATATTTCAACATGGCAGCTGCAAATTACATCACAGGTCTTTATAAATGCACTCATTTGAATATGTTATTGCTTCTACGGTAACACCTTACATATGGACTTGAATTGTGGATGCTTCCCATATGCCTGGTGATATGGTGAAGCTAGTGAAAACTAGTCTTTTTCAGGATTGAAGTACTCACCAATGGGGCTCTGGAGTGCCTATCAACCCTTAAACTTTGAAACCTAAAAACCTAGTCAGTTCTTTATGTGGCACTTATTTCAGAAAACATGGGATTAAGCACTCCGTTCAGAATCGGTATAGTATTACTTCACATGAGAAATCACTGGATTGATACGGTCCCCTGATCTGAATATCTCCACCTACTATGTATCTCCACCCACAGCTTCAGAACCACATTTACAAAGGGCGCCATTTTTTGTCTGTTTATTTAACATGAGTCACAGATGTGCCGACATTACCTCGAAGTTGCACAGGAAATGCACCACTGTTGGCTGTACAGACCAACACACATCACTACAGTCTTGGAGGACAGAGCAACTGAGTGGATAAACTTTATTTTTTATCATAATGTCCCAAAAACTAGTTGGCAAAATCCTGTTTGTGTGTGCTAAAAACGTTGTGCCTAACTGTTTTTACAACCCTGGTTATAAGAACATGGGATGTTGCAGGAATAAGAATAGGCACATCCCACACCAGAGGCTAGTAATGAGTAGTGGCTCATTATCTTTTAAAACAAAAGGCGCTGAAACAGAGCAGAGATGTTTTAGGGTGAAAAGACAGCTATTGTATTTAATCCATGTGGTATTTTGACCGATGAATGTTACAGATATTTTGTTAAACCCCAGGGAACTGTATAAAATTACTGAAAATGGGTATATTAGGTCCACTTTAAATGTAGCTGTAAACATTCCTTTTCAGGGTCACGGGAGAGCCGGTGCCTAGCCGGCAGCATAGGGCACAAGGCAGGAACAACCCTAGACAGGGCGCGAATCCATCGTAGGGCACGCACTCACGCACACACACACACACTAGGGCCACTTTAGAGACACCAATCAACCTAATGTGCATGGACTGTGCTAGGAATGTGCGAGAAAGGACCCAGACCGCCGCACCCGGTGATCGAACCCGGGAACCTTCTTGCTGTGAGGCCATTCTTAAACACAAATGTCAAAAATAAGATATTACGGAATGTAGAGTTCCTAGAAAATAATAAGCTTTAGAGTTGTAACAGTAACTCTGCTTCACATCTCTCTGTTGATTACTTACTTATTACAGCTCCTTACAACTTCATACTTTCATACTTGCAAGCTTGTATTTTATAGCCTTCTTTTTTCGAGTGTCTCCCAGAAAGACAAGACAAGGCAATTATTTCTTGTGTATTTTATTATTCCAAATCATGTCACACATTTCACAAAATTAACTTGAATTTATAGACACCCGTTTATGCGAAGAAAGTACATCTCTGCGTATAGCAACACAACAGGTACATGAGGACGGCCTAAACCCACAGGGCCTAAAATAACCAACTAGTCAATGAACATTTAAAAACGCATCATTAGGATTTAACTTGATGGGGTGATTGGACCTGTAACTGGTCATTGTTGGAAACCTAAAACCACATAGCAAATCAGCACATCTTGAGAGATTTAATCCGGAGTTCACATTCTTTCTGTTATCATGACCTATAGAAAACAAAAGGTACACACTAAAGACATTTTGAGCAGACCACTGATAACAATACAGCACATAATTCAGAAAGATTTGCACAATACAAATTAGAATGTTGAATGTTGAGTAAGAGAAGTAAAACACGGCACCTTCCTTAGCCTAAACTGTTTGAGGATAAGAATTACTCGATACATCCGTAACAGTTCGCACGTAATCATAATGATGCATATTTACTTGTATAATATGTTTACATGTGAGGTTAATTTGTGTTAGACTATTTGTATTTCTAGTATCCCAATGTTCCTTAACTCTGTATTATGGATTAATTAGGCATCGATCGAATATCTAGAAGTTTCCTCAAAATCCTTAACAAAGCATGTTCATGATTCAACAGCCACTGAACTCAAACGCTGCATCTTTAGTTTGATCGCCATTTCAGAGAAAGCTCAGGACAGAGCCGTAGTGGAATAGAACACAAAATAAGACAACGTTTGCATGGAGCTCATTATAATTGTCATGTCCCATGTCACATCATGAAATTTCGGGCACTTGTTTGTAAATTGTGTAAGAAACTGAACATTTTGGATGATGTACAAGAAAGAAACAAAAAGGCAATAAATAAAAGCCAGTAAGTCTTTATGAGATTGGAGTGAACACTGTGCAAAATGCACATAAATTCCCTTTTCTTGACAAGAGAGAGGTGGTGTACACATGCACACACACACGCACACACATGCTCACACCCACCCGCGCACACATACATACACACACACACCCAGCAGTTGTGCCAACGGCTTCGCCCTGATTTCACAAAGCAGCGTTAAGACAAGATGGCAGCCGAGAATCCAGTTACACTTCGCTTAGGACCTGGGGGGGAAAAAAAGAAACGGATAAAAACATAAATTACAGCTTCAGGGGTTTCCACACAGCACTGTATACAGAACAACAATGCTCAGATAAGGTAATGCAACAGCCATTTTTAGAAATATGGTGTACCAAATCCATCTTCTAGATTCTACAGCAAACTGCAGGTGTACTCATTTTTATATTATTCTTCTCACTTCAAGAAATCTTCATGATTATTTAACAAATTCGTTATTCTCTTGTCATTAAACACCATTTGTGAGTGTGCTTAACTGATTTGGTTTTAGTTCCGTAGTACCTGTAGATGGTTGTATTCATATAATGAATTGGTATCCCTTTAATTCAATTCAATTCAATTTTATTTCTAAAGCGCTTTTTACAAATGGACATTGTCCCAAGCAGCTTTACAAAGACAAGAAATCAGGACAACAGCAGCTATCCCTAATGAGCAAGCCGGTGGCGACAGTGGCGAGGAAAAACTCCCTCAAGAGGAAGAAACCTTGAGAGGAACCAGACTCAAGAGGGACCCCATCCTCATTTGGGTGACACTGGATAACACAGTAACAAATCATTTATGTTTTTTTCATTTTATCATTTATGTTCAGTGTGATTGTTTTTGTAATTTCATATTCATCTTTGTATAACTGTTGTTTTCTGTGTCTAATATTTAAGCCTTTAAATAATAATAATTCATTCATTCATTTTCTTGACTGCTTACTCCTTCCGGTGGATAAGCCGGCAGCATAGGACGCAAGGCAGGAACAACCCTAGACAGGGCGCCAATCGATCATAGGGCACACACACACACACACACACACACACACACACACACACACACTCACACACTCACACACACACACACTCACACACTCACACACAGGCCTACATGATGATGTACACACACGGTGGCTGTTGCCACAAAAAATTATTTATTTCTGAATTGTAAAA
>JAOTRJ010000020.1:3978234-3988396 GCA_028564905.1 Leptodoras praelongus
CCCTACACCATACTAATAAATTATTGTGGTCTAAAATGACAGGTGTTTCAGTTTCATTGTCTAACCCCTGTAGCTGCGTATTGATTTCTGGAACAATGTGTCCACTATTTGTTGTTCACTATTTGAACTTCTGCATGAAATTTTCATATGCATGTCCCATGAATTTGATAATGATAATACAATAAAAAAACAAAATTGTGAGTGAGAAAAAAAAGTGAGTCTTGCTCTTTTGTTTTTATGAGCTAACTATTAAACGGCAATGGTGGATTATACAGAAACATTAACAGGTGGAGTTGCGTTGTTCTGCTTCCTGTTTCCCCTTTAGATGCACTGTCTGTTTCCATGGACCAAAAGCTGATGCAGCAACAAAGAGATGAGGAGGAACGAAGGAGAGAGCTGGCCCAGGAGCTTGTGCAGTACTGGGCGACGTACCAGCGCTCTGAAGACTCTCGTGATGCAGACATTAATTATAATCCCCAAGGTGGACCTGGTGTCAGCTTAGTCAATCAGGAAGCACTGGGACCTGCCAGCATGCAGGTTTTTCAGGTATTCGTACGTTCTGTGTCCTTATTCCATTGGTTCTATGGGTGGAAAGATCATTAATAAAAGGCTAATAAATAAATATGGTGGTACTTGTGCATATTTGCCTGATTTGCCTAATATGTTCATAAAATGAATCCGTGATGTGATTATAAGCAGATCTAAGAAAATATAATATATTTTATAGCAGCAGGATCCCTGGCTCTATGTGATTATATGAATTAAATTGTAAGGAATGATTAGACTACAGCAGCATGTGTTTGATTCGGCATGCTGCAGTAGAAGCTGACCTACACTGCATGTTTCTACACGTTTGTATTCAGGGAGAAGGAGTTGGGGAAAAGGAAATGAAGAAGTGTCTGGTGGAGCAGAATGAGCGAACATTCAGGGCTCAAAGGGAGGAGCGAGAGAAATTTCAGAAACAGCAGAAACGCAAAGGTACACACACACACACACACACACACACCATTGTAATGTAGATTACAGGAAGCATTTGAGAGAAGAATGCAGACACACCTGCCTGGATGTGCTGGAAAAACAACGCCAATCCATGGAGGCCCCAGCTCACAATTTACAGGACTTAAAGCTATTTTGGAGGCACAAGGGGGGATTACACAATATCAGGCAGGTGGTTTTAATGTTATGGCTGATTGGTGGATAATATCAATACTGTATTTACACAGTTACACAGTTATGTCACAGTGCACGTTTCTGGGATATTGTCTTTATTTTTTAATAATGTTTAATAATCATTATCTTATTTGACATTTGTGTGCCATTTCAAATCTCTAAAATTATCCTTTTTTTTTTTTTTTTACAATATTTACAAATAGATCAGAAGTACTTGGTTTGATTTTAAACTTTTGTAAAGTTTTAAACCTTTTATTTAAAATGATAAAATTAAAATAAAGAGTTAATATTTTTACTGAGTTTTAATTCTTACTGTTTTTTTTTTTAATATTGTTGAACTATTTCTTTGTTGGCAGTCAATAGCAAATCTGTGGTACACAGCATAGAAATGCATAGAATTCGTTAGCATAGAATTAATTAGCTGCAATAATGATTATATCAGCTGAAGGTCCACACAATGTTAGCAAGACAAACTAATCTTGTATGGCAGGGGTGGCTCAGTGGTTAAGGTGTTGGGTTACTGAATAGAAGGTTGGGAGGTTTGGGGTTCAAGCCCCAGCACCACCAAGCTACCACTGTTGGGCCCTTGAGCAAGGCACTTAACCCTCAACTGCTCAGCTGTATACATGATGAGATAAAAGTAAGTCACTCTGGATAAGGGTGTCTGCCAAATGCCATAAATGTAAATGTAATGTGTATGTTTGCAGAGGTGCTGAGCGGTCTGGAGCTGATCCAGCAGGACCTGAGAGCAATACAGCTGGATGCTCTGGAGGAGGAGTGTAAAAAAGCTGCCCTCATCGCACTCAAAAGCTACAACCAGGCTCAGGTAAGGAAAGAGAGAGAACGAGAGAGAGAGAGAATGAGAGAGAGAGAGTCTCAGTGGGATGCGGGCCAACTGTCTTTTTCATTTTGTTGCAAAAATGTTTCACTTCACTTTTTGCCAGTTTTACAGTAAGCACTATCCTAGTCAGGGTCACCCCAGATCCTGAGCATATGAAATGATTAATATTTGCTTCACATTTAATAGTAAAGTAAGAAAAACATATACCTTAAAATTAAATATCCTGATTTCCTACATTGCATCCTCAAGCAAAATATACATTTTATTTTTTTTAGATTTTAGTTCATTACAAATGAAGGGATACGGCCATATAAGGAACACATTAACACATATAACACACATTTATTATTATTTCTTCTTACTCAGCGTTTAACAAAAGCGATGTGGTCTGAGTTTATCTGCTTTAACATGATTTGTTAATTTTCTACGCATCAGTTACAACAGAAACTGTCCAGGGTCAAGACAAATCTCTCTGAGCAGTCAGCCCCTGATTTAGAATGGCTATCTTATAGGCAGAAGAAAGGCGGGAACGAGAGAGGCAAGACAAGCAGAGGCATGAGAGCATGGACCTGGCCGAGGTTTTGTGCATGGTGAACTCTGACCTCTTGACTGAGTGCCCAGAAGCAGCAGTGAAGGAGGGCATGGGTTCAGCTGAGACACTTCGAGTGCTACCTGATCGCTGGAAGGGGATGAGCTCTGAGCAGCTCAGTGCCATCTACAGGCAGAGAGCAGAACAGCGTGCTGACAGAGAAGTACGCAAAGCTCTCTCTCTCTGTGTTTTAGTGGATGTCTTGCACTTTTTCATGGTTGTCCAATTCCTGTTTGTGCTTTGTGCAGAGGCAGAGACAGCAGGAGAAGCAGAGCAACCTGGCATGGGGTTTACAGCAGGCAGAGGAGGCCAGGCAGCAGGTGGAGGAGGAGAGAAGAGTGAGGGAACTGGAGAGACAGAGGAGAGCACAACTGGACAAATACAACCAGCAGCTGGCCAGAGAGCAGCAGGCACAGTAAGATTGGAGTTTTATGTCAGCATGTTTGTCTTGATTAGTTATTTAAACCATTTGCAGTCAAGATATTTGTGAAAAAGCTCGAGTGCTATATTATTTAAATCTGTTCTTTCAGAGATTGGACTGTTTTTTATCCATAGGGACACATGTGTGGTCCATCTAAAGAAAAACTTTGAGTTTATTTGACACAATTCAACTACTAAGAACATTAAGGACATTGATTAGTCTGAGTATTCCTTTAAGAATGATTTAAGGATTAAACAATACATTTTATACAATTCTAGCAGTTTCTAGTAGGATCAGGAAATCATCATATTGGGGCAATGGAGCTCAGTGGTTAAGGTGTTGAACTACTGGTCAGAAGGTTGTGAGTTCAAATCCCACCACAGCCAAGATGCACTGCTGGACCCCTGAGCAAGACCCTTAACGCTCAGCTGTGTAAATGAGCTAACTGCAAGTCGCTCTGGATAAGGGTGTCTGTCAAAATGCCATAAATATAAACATTATATTTTGTTAAATATTAAGGAATGATATTGTATTATAGAATTCAATTTGAAGTATGTAAAAACAAGCCCTACACGTTTAAGGCTAAGTAATAAATGCACTCTGTCTTTTGCAGCCAGCAGTACCTCGATAATGAACTTTACACCAACCGGCCCACTGTGCGCTACTTCAGCCAGTTCAACACAAGCTCTCGCTAAAGGTCTCACCGCCATCCGGGTATCTCTGGCCGATTGAGTTTCACAGTACTATAGCGATTGGATCACCTTTTAAAGTAATAATGCATTTTTAGAAACGGTAAGAATTGAAAAAACAAATGAATTGAATATAATTACACAATACAGAAAAATTCAGCCACAGTGATATCTGAAGGGTTTTGACCACTGCGAATATGTTTGTCATTTATGAACCCAAATAGTTTCCACCAGAGTCTCAATAAAATTATAAAAGAGGAATTGAAGATGCAGCTTGTTCCTTGGATTTTATTTTTGAAGCATTTACATACAGTGGCTGATTCATGATTCACATTCAGTATCATTTTCTATTACAAGCACACCCCAGTCACTGGCCCAGTTCTCCAAGGCAAACGGAAAAGCAACATGAACATGGTTATTTATCAGTCAGCTACAATTGCAGTCCTCTCATTCAGATCCAATTTTTAACATTTGATAAACACAGGATATACATAATATGAGAGATGTTTTGCATCAAGCAACGTCTAGTCTTGGAGCTCGAACTGAACCTGGAGTAGATTTCAAATAATCAGAAACGACATTATATTTATGAAGTAAAATGCCACAGTAATATGACACATTATATGACAACAGGCATCGTTGCAGCTACATCCTTTCCGAAAAAGCAAATCAGCTGTATAGCGGATATCTGCAAGTTGATTTTAATCGGACATTAACGGAGCACAGACGTCTAGCAGCAGTTCGGTTGACACAATTCACATCACTTATTCCTCCCGTATGAAAATAAACGTCTACGAGAATTTTGTCCTGAGTGTGTCTGTATAGCAACAATGTAGAAGCCAACATATTAAAAGCAGAAGTCCAGACTCACTGCATCACACACTTCCCCGTAGAGTACGCCTCACTGCAGAGGAGCTTAAGTCAGCACATTGTAAATTCTCCCTGCATGTGTGTGTGTGTGTGTGTGTGGGTGCAGGTTACAACCAAGACTCAAATATCTCTGCTTCCTCATAGAGCCTGTGCAGGAATTGTCTTGTAACGGATACACACAATACTGCAACTCGTAAGCAAACAGAACAGGAAATGAATTCTCTGAGGAAACCGACTGTGTTTCAGTGAATGGCCAGTGAAGGTTTATTTTGCTTTTCCTAAAAATAAATAAAATTTAAAAAAAAAAAGATGTGATTGGATTTGATCGCAGTATGAAAGGACAGCTTGTTTGGAGTTCCCTTTTTGAGTAAGTTTTCCAAAAAACCTATTCTCTACTAATCTAGAACAGTTATCTCACAACTAACTAGACAAAAGGTCAAAGGTTAAGAATTAAAACATTAACAACCCCAAAAAACCCCATGGTAATCAACAAGACACAGTTACAAATAGAGGCCATAGCAAAACAATCATTTGGGATTTATTTACATTCAAAAAGAAAAAAATATCAAGAGCTTTTTTTTTTTCCTTCTTCAACCTCATCTGAATTTCATCAGAACATCAGAATTGAAACTCTTTTTTTTTTTTTTTTTAGCAGACGTCTCATGATCTTGTACAGTTTTATTCACATAACACTGCTTATCCGAACTTAAAGACAGCACACACATCGCACATCGAACCAGGAACAAATGCTATTTGGTATACAGGTCAGGAATCAAACTTCCAACCCCGACAAAGCATACATTCTCTGTGTAAGACACAAACAGGGTTAATTACACATGATTGTTTAGAACCAAGCTGAAATTAGTGTATGTGTGTATGCGTGATGTGCTCTCTCACAACCCCATCAACCTCGATACTACCTCATACCCGATTACACCTCGGAAGTGTATTCATATGGCTTTATACCAACAGGACTGCAAGAGAGGATTTGTCTATCAGTATACATCATTTAATACACTATGCACACTACAATACAAAGCGGCACGCACATATAGGGAGCTACACACAAATGAGAAGGTTAGAGCTGAATATGGCGGTGAAACAGCAAGCATTCGGAGATGACAGCTCTCTAATACTGCTAGACGCGACTACATACAGCCTGATATAAAGCACCTCATATCAGCGGACCATTGCATCGGATATATTTCTAAGTGCCGGCAGCTTGGCTATGGAGTCTTGGATGCGTAATTTCTAGAAGGATGCAAAATCAAGGGAAACATGAAAAAAAGGGTTTAACCCAAGAGGACATTAACAAAACTGGCAAAAGAAAATCTATAAAAATGCATAGATCTCTAACAATGAGGCAATACAATGAAATGGCAAACCACATAACTATTTATATCTACATATATAGACATAATAATGAAACACATCAGTGCAATCCATACACAAGGTGTCGTACATACAGTATGCTTGCATGATGCACTTATTAAAGGCCCTCAATCTCCCTGCTTTTTTCTTTCCCTTCTGCTCACACTGTCCCGTATTTGGCAATAACCATGCGGCGTCTATATGTGTCCTCGTCAAGTTAATTCTAACGCGTCACTGTAATTAAAAATCGTCATCGTTAAAGGAAAATTCTACCCTGAAACACCTTAAAAGTGTTTATACTGGTGATAATGGTCCTAATTTGTTGGTTGATGTTGTATTTTGAGAATTTTGAGGATGTGTACTGCTCAGAGGATAACACTGCTTTAAGTGCAGTTAAAATGTGTTTAATAAGAGAAAGAAAAATTCAAAGGTAAGGGATAACTGTCAGGTTTTGTGTTAGCTTGAAACCTAAAAAACAAAAGAGCTGCTTTTTCCCATGTAACATTTTCCAATAAGGTTTAATATCACATTAATGAGAACACTGATGTAAAAATAGTAGAGACGTTGATGCAAGTGGTTGGTCCAAAGCCCGAGAACGCAAGACAGATAAGTGCGCTGACTTACGGCAGGGACTGCTAGATAGTGAGCTCCGAGATGACGAGGGCGGCGATGTCGGTGGCATGATTAGCATGAAAGGTAATGTTTTGGAAGCTGATCTGTTTGAGAAGAGTATACAGAGGATGAGGTGAGAGAGCCGGACAGACTAAAGGGCTAAAGCGCTGCTGCATTGCTCGCTTTATTTAGAGAGGAAGCAAGGGCTAAATCCCACTGGTGCCACTATCAAAGGCATTTTGGGTATAAGTGAAACTAAAAACGTCTCATTACATTTTTATTACAAAATAAATCTTGGATGCCACTGAATTATAAAGAGTAATATGTTGGTCAAGGTGGATTTTCCCTTTAATAAAGTCTATTCTGTATTCTGTATAAGTCATTTTATCAAGCAGGAAATTGGGATGCTTGTAGCCGACTACTCTGAAACGATATATTACAAGAGATATGAAACGAGATATTACAGAGCGTTTATCTGTAAACAGGTTGCAAACATGGCAGTCCCTACACATAAGGGTGGTCTAGTCTATTGGTCTAGTGTATTGTAAATAATTCCTCCATCCTGGCTCTGCCAGAGGTCTAAGAGTCGGTCTGATTATGTCTAAAGTCTGGCCCAGTATTGAATCTGGTATTTTTTTTTACTTGGCATTTACTTTAGTGTACACATTGACGTTGCTCTGTGTGTAATATTGATTGATTGGTCAGTAATTCAGATAAGAAGTTTTATTCTTCTGCTCCAGCTGTCTCGCTAGTCGAGAACCGCAGCAGAGTTGGGCAGGCCGTAGTTGGCAGCGGCAGATTTGAGGGGCGAGCTGTCATGCGTCTCGATCTCTGGCCCGTCTCTGGCTCCACTGTACTGACTGGCCAGAGACTCGTCCATTGTCACCTTGGTCTGATCACTGTGGCTGTTGGCGTAATCGTCCAGGCCGTCGTCACTACACAGCTTGCTGTCCTCGCACAGAGACGGCTGGCTGGCCGTGCGCTTCTCCTCGTTGTCACTTCACAACGACAAGGAAGGAGATAGGGACGTTCAAACATTTATACGTCATTCTCAAACTCAATGATCTCTTACACAAACACAAACACAAAGGTGAGTGCCAGCGTTTGCATCCTCCGTGGTTTTGAATGGAAGATTCTATCATTTATGTACAAAAATAATTATACGAAGTGAAACAAGAACTGGGGAAAATACTGCAACTGAGACGATCCAAAAGCAGCTCAAAAGATGCTGGTATTTACAAGAAATTATTACGCTCACATTCACAAAGGGAAATGTTTAAAGGGTATGCCTCAGGGCAGTGTAGCCAGGGCTGCAACAACATACTTTCTGAGGTGTATGGAAAAATATTATCGGCTCCCCCGCCTCCCCGTCTACAGCATGTGTCCAAATTTTACTAGTTACTATGTGTCCGGCATCGATTTGGCGCCCCCTCTAGTGCAGCGCCCCAGCTGCATACCCCCTGTTTGCACCACTGAGTGTAGCTCAGTGGTTAAGATGTTGGATTGCTGATCCAAAGGTCATGAGTTCAGATCCACACCTCTGCCACTGCTGGGCCCTTGAGTGAGGCCCTTAACCCTCAGTTGCTCAGTTGTATAAATGAGATAAATGTATGTCACTCTGGATAAGGGTGTCTGCCAAATGCCATAAATGTGAAAATGTAAATGCATTAAAATAAAAAAAGGACATTTTTATTATTATGAAAATAATTTTCATCATTTTATGCATAAAATAATAACTGTAAAAAGGTAATAATAATAATTACTAATAATTATTAATTAATCATTATTAATTAATATTAATTATTATTATTATTATTATTATTATTATTATTAGTAGTAGTAGTAGTAGTAGTATATAATCTAACTAAACATAAATAATCATGTATATAGTAAGCTTTCTGTTTCCACTGCAACCACAACTGTGGTTGTTGTGTTATCACAGAATTATTTTAATTAATACTGCTCAATGTATTGTGCATAGAAAAGGGATGGTTGTGGGTCAGTGTTTAGCTCAACAACAGCAATATTCAGGCCCATGCATTAAAAAAACTCTGCAAATCATACCTCTCTAGTGATCTGGAAAGCATTGAGGGAAAGCATTGGGAAAAAAGGGAGAGTGTGAGCAAAGCAAAGAAACAGGGCTGCAATTCACAGTCAAGCTTCATGCTTCAGAAAAGCAAAGAAGAAGAGGTCACTGCAGCACACCTGTACTCCCCGAATGTCTCATCCTTCATTGGCCGAGACTCCGAGTCCACCTGACCCTCCTCCTTATCTTTCACTGAGGAAGAGAACAAACGATTAACCCAATTTACATCAATCACACCAATTAAATGCTTCCCTAACAGCCTTGCGTCCAAGTGTAGTGTCTGCTCAGTGAGGCAGCTGTCCTACCTGAGTATTTTCCACCTTTACTGCGCTTGATAAAGCAGAGAATGAGCAGAATGAGCAACAACAGCACGAGGGCGCTGATGAGCCCAATAAACCAGCCTTCAGTTGCAAAGCTACTCTGCTTCTCCGACACTGCTGCACACACACACATGCACACACACACACACACAGTTTAATTTAGTCATTTTGTCATTGCAGTGTTATCACTTTTAGTTTGTTTAGTATGCATACATATTTTGCGTGCTCATTTAAAAGTATTAATGCGTATTATACACAGTTATTTGTTAAGTGTGAATATTTATTTCCGAATATTTAACTTATTTAGCATGCATGCTTGTTGTGCACTGTTGTATATACGTATGTACGATAATGCAGTATATCCTCATGTTTCTGTCCTTAAATTAAGATTTTATTTCCCTTAACCCTGTTATAATTTGAGCATGAGCTCTATACAGCCAAGGACATTGTTATTCCAGTGTCTTGAGAGCAAGCATTCACACTTTTATATAAAGCTTACATCTTTCCAGGATATTTTTGTCTTTTTTATTTTGCCAGGTGTTCCTCAGACTATAAATGTCAACGTTTCTCAGGATGTGTGAGAACACTGACTGTGCAAAGAGAGTGCTGTCGAGCGTCACAGACTTTGTTGCTGCAGTACCAGAAGCAAAGCCTTGTCAGTTCTGTCAGTTGTGGATTATAGCTTAATACAAAACCCAGTAGCATGATATTTGTGTCTCTGTGTCTGTCTTTGTATGTGTGTGTGTGTGTGTGTGTGTGTGTGTGTGTGTTACCTGCTCCCTCTGTCTCTATTTCAGTTTCCCAGAAGGTGCCATTGCTGAAGACGACACGCAAGCGGTAATGAGATCCTGGCTGGAGCCCCTGTAGGGAGTAAAACGACTGAGACGTGTTCACTTTCTCTGACTGCATCCATCCTCCACGAGCTGAGAGAAACACAAAACCACAAACAGCACAAATACAAATGAGCGCCGAGTCATTCGTGCTAGGACTCAAAGAGACGACAGTGACACACCATGGGACAACAGTGTACAAAGAGAGGACTATATGTAACTCTCATAATATAGAAGTCTGTGTAATCACCAAACAAAACTTGTGAGATATACATAGGGGTTAGAAAATGAAACTGAAACACCTGTCATTTTAGACCACAATAATTTATTAGTATGGTGTAGGGCCTCCTTTTGTGGCCAATA
>JAOTRJ010000020.1:4061038-4073471 GCA_028564905.1 Leptodoras praelongus
CACCCGGGGATCGAACCCGGGTCCTTCTTGCTGTGAGGCGACAGCGCTATCCACTGCGCCACCGTGCCGCCCTTGTAACTCCATCAATGATGACTAAATATTAATAATTACAGCTACCATAAAAAAATATGAAGGAAAAAAAAATCCCGTCTCCAATCACAGCAAAACTTAAAACAATGCAAGTAGGAAAACCTTGTCACTGAACTAATACATTAAAGGTAATTAATGAAAATAATAATAAAAATAATAACTTAATTCTTGGAAAATTCAGGAAAAGCTCAGACTGATACTGTTATGCACGTGCTAAACTTACCAGCAAAACGGAGAAACTTTTGGGTGTCTGGAGGCAAGTTGGAGGAGATGTGCATGGAGGAGGGCTCTCGGGAGAAGAAGGGGTCGAGGGAAGATGGCGTGGCGGGTGTGAGTGGGGCGGGGGAGAGGGGAGGCGGCTCATCTTTGATATGGGACAGTTGGCTCTCTCGAGTGTCTCGCACAGGTGGTTTGCTCTCACGCTCGGTAGCATGCACCAGAAAGAAGGCCTCCACCGCTGGCTGCAAGACTTCAAACCACATCAAACCACATCATGAATGTAAATCTGCTTTCATCATTTCATTATATTGGCATGTACAGTGTTTTGTGATTACCCAGAACAGCATGCTGATCATGCGACTCCTCCAGCTCTTTAAGACACTCGCCCAGCATGTCCCACAGCTCGTCCAATAAGAGCTGCTCACTCAGCAGGGGCAAATCAGGTAGCCGCTCCTCCTGCTCCTGCTGATTACTGGTCTCCTCACCTGAACATGCACAAGCTCCTTAAAATTTTCAAGCTTTTTCTAAAACCATGAATATCTAATCAGGTAATGGTAGGATTAAATTCTCATAAATGAACTCTTGCACACCAGTACAACAAAATGTCCTCATTCAATAGAAAACAAAGTGTTACACTGTCATGAAACATTCATTGGATACAGCCCAGTGCAGTGATAACTCACTAGTTGGGGCCTGGTCCTGCTCCAGAGGTGAGGGCTGGTCTACATCCATGGGAGAGTCATCCCTCTGTGCCGCCGGAGTTTCTGCTGCAGAATGCATCTCCGACTAGACCAGGAAAAAAAAGAAACATGAGATTCCAGACAAAGCTGCACATACTATTTAATAAGGGAACAAGGATGGAGTTCATGTTAACAACGGTGTACATCCCCAGTGAGAGCATCCATGCATTAAAGGGGAACAATCAGAAAAGGTGCTGGGGGTGGGGGACAAAGCATTCAGCCATATCAGCCAGCCAAAATCAACAAACATGAGTGGAAAGCTAAAAGCACATTCAAAATTCATAGCACTACAAAAGCCAGAACATAACACAAACATCAGGCTGTCAGTTGTCCATTCCATGTACAATGCAGTGAATGTTTCTTAAAGTGTGTGGAACAGACTGCAGAGTCACGTGGTGGAACAATTAGCCAAATTGCAACTAGGCAAATTGGAGGCTTAAATGTCAATACATTGAAAAATGTGGTAGGAAACATCATTCTGGCGTACGAACCATACAGAATACTTGTAGGTGTATAGAAGTGGTGCTCAAAGTGGGGTCCGTGAAGCATAGCCAGGAAGTCCATGATTTTAAAAATGTTCTTACAGTGGTGAAAATCACAACCCATCATTGTCAGTTATATTGTTTATTCATGAGTGCTGTAATTATTAGCCTGTTGGACTGGTCATGTGAAAGCCAAACCTCATTAACTCAAAACAAGTCTATAAATAAAGTCTTGACAATAATAGCAATTTTAATAAAGATGTGTGATGTGAATGGAATGATCAGGAATAAAAGCTTTATGGTTCAGATAAACAGCCATAGTATTATTGTAGATTTAAATAGTTGGATTATCCTCATACAGAACTATTCATTTCTGCTAAACATTTTTATTCCTGATCATGAATATTTTCCCCATCATCCAGCTCTAGTGCTCCATCTGCAAGGTGTTACATAATGTGGTGAGTAGTGCGAGTAGCAGTGTGCCTGCTGTAAATGCGGCCCATGCTAACCGTGGCAGAGCTGGCTGAGCTGGCAGGCGGGTTGATGCTTGCAGCAGTGCTGGGGACATGGCCAGGCACCACAGAAGATCCAGAAGCAGCAGCAACAGAAGTGGAGGAGGAGGAGGAAGAGGGCGGGGCAGCCTGCTGGAGACGGCGTGCCTGCTGTCCCTCTCTCACCATTTGTATAATGGCGTCTGCTTCAGCCTCTAGTTGGCGAACTGCAGCTTGAATACTACTGGTAGAGCTCAGGCTACTGGAACCTGCAACCGCAGAACAGACAGGACACACACACACACACACACAATTAATATTAGCGTGAAAACCTTCACATATGTGTTAGTACATGTCAATTAAATAATTAAGTATGCCATTTAAACCACTTCAACTACGTCTTGTGGAATATTACAGCAGTGCTGGCTCAGTGAATCAGGATCACTGAAAATATTCAGAATCAGAATTCTTGTATTGCCAAGCTGTGTCTGTAGGACCGTTCAATAAATACCTTAACTTACAATTACTCAGTTGAATGAATACTTATTATAAATATATAATATGAATGAAGCCTAATTAAAATCAGTCACAAAATTAGTTGGCTTTAACACTCTGATGATCTATTATTCCGCCAAGTTTAATCTCACTCACTCAGCCTTCCAGTCTGCTTGGCCTTCTTGTTGGCGCGCCGCGTGTCCTCCCTCAGTTGTATGATGACCTGTAGCACTCGCAGAAAGAATTTCTGTGTGGAGGTCTTAGAGGTAAGTGAGCTCATGCAGGGCAGCTGAAGTTCTCGACCACCCAAAGTGCGCTTCTGAACAGCCACAATCACCACGCTCTCTGATCCATCAAACCTGCAAGCAGCCCATCAAGAGTAAAGTCAGGATAGTCCAGTCAATTTCTGGCTAGATGACAACAGCATTTCTTAAGCCCTTGGATATAAAGGTTTACATCAGGAGATCATGAATAAGTTGTGCAAGTCAAACATTTTTTTCAAGAGGCAGTCAGATATTAGGCTTATGGAAAAACAATAAGCAGGAACTTTCCTGCATTCATCAATCTTCAGCAGCTGCTTAAATCTAATCAGGATCACTCATTTAAATGACTTTGTTTTGTTAAATTATTTTATTCTGTTTACATTTCGGGAAATGGAACCAGGTAAACTCATTACAACATATTCCTGGCAAAAATAACTGAGGGAGCAGCTGGGATTGGTCAAAATTCCTTTGGAAGCAGAAAGTAATACCACTGTATATTGTAACATATTAAAAGTGATATTGATTATCTAAGCTTCAGTGCAAGTTATAGAAAATATTGCTCTGTTTCAATACCTCTGTAAGTGGCAGAATCTCAGGGCTGTAATGATAAATGCTTTATAAATGGCCTCTGAGGGGGGAAAAGGAAAAGATTTAGGCTCTCGTCTCACCTGCTGGTCATCTTGCCCTTGAGGCGAGCAGTGATAGAAGGGTCTTCATGAGCTGCCTCTGGAGACTGGGCATCAGCCCGTGCTCTCTTCTGTTGCTCCAGGTTATACTCCCGCAACTCCGCCAGTAAAGTGCCTAAACACACAGACAAAAGATGATGCGTGAGCGGTTCTTTTGAAGCTTAGGCTCTAACGAGTTAAAGAGGACTGCTGTGCTAACCGATTTGTTTGCAGAGCGTGTAGCCTAGGTGGCGGGCCCCGGTGAGCAGCAGTCTGAGCACAGTGTCTCGGGTCTGGCTGTCCCCTCTAGACAGCTGCAGGAGGATGTTGGCTGCGTCCTCCAAGCCCTCCTCTGAACAAGAGTGGGACGTCAGCACCTGGTGGGGAACACGAACAACAGGGTGTCTCCTAATCACACTGCTCTAGCTGGGTTCGAGAAACCTAGTACGCCAGATGTGAAGGTCAAGTGTGTGCATGTGAGTGGATGTAAATTGTCACAAACCTCTACAGAGAGCTGCAGCTGTTTCTCCGTTAGTCCAGTGGAGGCCAACTTGGTGTCAGCGTCCAAGCTGCTCATGCTCACCTTCTGTTTGCCTGCAGAGAAGACAGTGGCATTCAGCTCGGCTAACATAACATCTTGGCAAAAACATACCTTGGTATGAATTTGAATAAAGTGATGCAGTGGTGAAACTATTGATATTTTGTGTATTTCTGGGTTATTATTTTAACTCCAGAATACTGATTGATTAATTAATTAATTGATGCCATTTGAACAGTCAACTATGATGGTGTGTGTTTTAGTGACGCCATGGTATTCAATCAGAACAGTATGTGGTTGCATATGGTCCAGTTTTGGTTACATTTATCCAACACAAGATCCACTCACGGGTAATTACATTTACATTGTAAACTTCACTAACATGCAAAAAAATTAAAAATTGAATATACTTTTAGAGTATTTTAAGAGTATATAACTTCAGAAGTTAAACTTTCACATATATCGCCCTCATACCAGCTATGGTGGCTGCAGCTGCAGTAGCTGTGGTTGTGACTGCAGTAACAGAGGAGGCTGGTTGAGATGTGGGCACCACTCCGGTTGCTGCGCCCTGGCTAGCGGCCGTACTCACTGATCCGGCGATGGCCTGAGGTGTGGGAGCTGCAGAAACAGCAGAGGGTGCCTGAGGCACAGGGTGGCCAGCAGGCACCTCAGTGGCCTTGTTGTCAGGCAGAGCGATAGAGATGAGCGACAGCAGCCGCAGGAGTTTCTCAGTGAGTAGAGAGCTGCGGCGAATAACAGGGTGAGACAGCATGTTCATCAGCTGGCCCAGCGGAGATGCCTCCAGACTTAACTGAGCACCCTCAGCCTCTCCAGATGCACCCAGTGGCACGGTCTTCATGGAAGCCTTGCCTTTACGACTCACATTCATGTTGTCCAACTTGACAAGTAGGTCCCAGAAGTCGGTGGAGATGCCCAAGGATTGTGAGCTGCCTGTACAGGAGCTGAGGGAGTTGTGGGTAGAAGAGGGGATGTTAGGAATACCAGAGATATTCATCTGGCTACCACCACCTGACCTGCAGCCTCCTCCAGTTGTGGAGGCAGAACTACTACACAGGCGAGAGTCCAACTCTGAAGAGGAAGACTGAGGGTCCTTGCAGCGCTGCTGTGTGAAGTGGCTGGGGAAAACCTGCACAGAACACCACAAAAAATATATAATATTAAGAAACTTAGTAGGGAAAATGGTGGCTGACTGGAAGAGTGCATGGTACAGTGTGAAGAGATTTATAAATTAATTTGCATTTGTGTACTATAATATTTTGAGCCTACTCTAGATTTCTTACACCATTAGCTTCATGTCTTAAAGCTCTTGTCCTCAGAACTAAAAATTATTAAGAATAGAAAAAAACAAAAAAAAACAATACAGATATCTAAAAAAAAAAAAATTATAATATGAATGTTATTCATACTAAAAACCAAAAAAAAAAACCCTGGACATTGAAAAGCACACTCACCTTAGCCAGTTGAATTAAGGTATCCAGTACATGTCGACAGACAACAGGGGCAGCTTGTGGGTGAATATGCACTGTAGAACCACCACCTCCTGAGCAACTGACTCCTGCTCCAGTTCCTGAAACTCCTGCACCTAGGCTCGCTGAGCTAACAGCTCCTCCTGTCGAATGTCTGTCTGCATGCTTCCGGCCTGAGGCCCGCTGGATCTGGAAGATGTTGGTCCTGCAGCCCAGCGCTGCATCCATGGACACAGACAGCCATGAGAGCTGGCTGGAGCTGCGTGATTCCACACGGTTCAGCAGCTCAAGAGAGGAAGAGGAGGATACAGAGGTCGAGGAAGTGGAAGAGCCCTTGCTGGCACCAGAGGACCCCTGGCCTTGAGCGCGTTTGCCACGAGCGTCGTCGAGCCGGGCTGTCTCCAGACAGAGCTCACTCTCGCTGCTGCGCTGAAGGATGGACAGCAGGCTGCGGATCACCCAGCCACGTGTCTGTGAGTGGTAGCACAGGTTCCTGAGCACACGGTGTAGTCTACTCGTATTCAGCTTGGGTTCATCCACAAACAGAAGCACCAGGAGACACGACAGAGCCTCGTGGTCCAAGAGCAGACGGCCTCTGAGGCGTAACAGGGAATCCACATTGGAGCTAGATGGGCTGCAAGCAAAGTTCAGAGAAGACATTAGTAGGTGAGACTCACAATGAAAACACCATCTGCTCTCAATCACTTTCCCTACACACTGACCGATTGTGGTTGGAACTGCCTCCCATCTGGAAGGTTCCTCCTCTCTGCACAGCCAAGCGAGTGTACTGAACACCACGGTTCCCACCTAGACGGCTAGTGAAGGCAGGCGACCGCAGAATGGC
Source organism: Leptodoras praelongus (assembly GCA_028564905.1). Classification (NCBI taxonomy): domain Eukaryota; kingdom Metazoa; phylum Chordata; class Actinopteri; order Siluriformes; family Doradidae; genus Leptodoras; species Leptodoras praelongus. Next base: position 4,067,353 of record JAOTRJ010000020.1, read on the forward strand.
TGAGAGGGCAGAGGAGGAACTGTGGCCAAACAAGCGCTCATGCATCAGCTGCCTCTGACGAGCTTCCTGCTCCCGGCGCAGCGCCGCAGCCTCGGCCGCAATGTCCGGGGGCATGACGGCCAGCACGCTGTCCTCCATATCCTCCAGAACAGAGCGGCGCAGCTCGGATGGCAAAGTCTGGATGAACGTGACTGGGTCCAGGGGCTGGTCTCCCTGTGGGGGCTGCTGGGATTGATCACGCCGCTGCTGCTCTGCTCGCTGCTGAGCCAAAACCTGCCACACAAAAAAAGGAATTCTTAAAAAAAGAACTCTTTCACCCTAATCTTTATGTACCACATCTCATCTTTTGATAAAGAAAAACAGTCTTTGGGTTTTGAGGGGAAAAATGGAAAACGATATTTATTTATTTATAATGTTCATTTATATAATATTTACATATTATATAATATTTATAATGTTCATTTATAACATAGTAAACTGAATATATAGCATCAATCAATAAAAAACAATTGCTGAGTGTAAGTCACCTCTTCCTGAATGGCAAGTGGCAGTGCAGCCAGAAATTCCCGGCTGACTTCGGTCACCCCAGGGCCTCCTCCTAGTACAGCGGTTGCTGAGGAGGACATGGAGGTTACAGACGGGCGAGAGGGGGGTCTGATACCCAGTTGGTTCTGCAGAACCTCTCGACGGATGTCCTCAGGCAAAGCAGCCAAGAAAGAGGGATCCACACCTTCTGGTAGACTGATTCCTGTGCACACAGAAACAAACGGAAAGAAAAGTTGAAGGTGAACAGGATGGAATCTAACAGTTTTTGATCTTTCTTCACACACCTTCTGCATTCCATACTGATTCAGTAATGGTTTAATATCTATACATCCCCCAAAGTATTTTCCAGCTCTAGAAATTCCTCAAGTTCATTTAAAACAAGCACCTGCAAGTGGATCGTCCTCCACGTTGCTGGTGGATGGGAGGGGCTCCTCTTGGATGGCCTGGGACTGGCTATCAGCACTGTCACTCCGAGGCATGGTCTCACCAGGGGAGGACACAGAAGTTGAGCTAGGAGAATTAAGAACATTTCAGATTCATCACACCAGGACAAAACATTTCAGATTCACCTCAGATCAGTATTGAAATGTGTCCTGTAAACACAGTAAATAGTACATATAAGGTTGCTTACCCTGTATCTGCATCTGTCTGCCTGTCAGTGAGCCCACTTTCACCACTTCCTGACAGTTCTTGAGACATGTGATTGGGCTGTGCTGAACTGGGAGCAGGTTCCTCTTGTGGTGCAGAGGCAGGGCTGCTTGTGTCCATAGGTGATCCTTCTAGCTGTGATACCACAGGCACAGGTTCAGAACTCTCTGCTATATCTGGGCTCAGCGATGCTAAGAAATAAGAACACACTGTGTTAAATGACAGGATATAATTCATTCATTGCTTTCATAATAGACAGTGTGACAACAGTTTTCCATGAGTCAAAATTTTAAAGTCTAAAGAGGCTTAAAAATCTAACACTATCTAATATCAAATTATTTTCAAAAAACAAGAATAATTTTTTTTAAAAAGAAGGCAAACAAGGGAGAATGATTATCTGTTATAAATAAAACTATACAAGTTTTAATAGTTCATATACCTTCTCTAACTGTGTCCAAGGCTGCTCCTACTCCCCTCTCACCCCCAGTGGAGGCAGGTGACATTTCCATCTGAGAGGCTTCTGCTTCACAGTTTGCCCTATCAGGAGCTGAGAGCTGAGGTACAGCCCCTGCCAGCGCCCCAAGTGAATCAGCACGCGTGTCAGCCAGCAGGAGCTCTGCGATTGGCTGATGTACTTGCTGACTGATGGCCGTCTCTAAGGAAACCAAAGCCTGTTCGTGAGGGGCAGTGGGGGTAACATCTCCTGAAGGTGGCGCTGTGAGGAAGCCCTCAGAAGAGTGAGGAGGATCCAGACATGAGGAAGCCCCACTCTGGGCTCGCTCTCCCTCTGCTATTCAAGACAAGGAATATGTAAGTAGAACATTCAGAGATGGCTTTACATTTGCCAGATCAGATACACCAAATGTCGTTAAATGTGGTGCAAGGACTGCAATGAGGAAGGCAGTAAGTTGTATAGTTATCTCCTTTAAGGGCTGCGCTATCCTGATCCCGAACAACACAACTTACTACCTCACCACAGCACAGCCAGAAAGACCTGCTATAACAACTATACAAATCATAGGACGTCAAGTGAAATCCCGGCCAGTTAAAACCAGTACAACCATTACAAACAGCCTTTGCCCAGAGACAAGTGGCGTAGTGAGAGTTCATTCTGTTGACCAGCGACTGCCGTGAGAAAGACAGTAGGCTGTATAGTTATCTCCCAGATCTGGTGTGATCCTAAAACTATACAAACTACTACCTCATCCCACAGCCCGCAGACTCGCATGGCAAGCAGGTCCAACACATTGCTGGTTTAGCCTGTATGCATCAGTAAGGTGACAGTTTAAATCTAGGTTTCAGGTTTATAACTAAACTACTAATAACAACTATATGACTTATTCAACAGAATACAAATAGTGACACATGAAAACCGACTTTCTAACATGAAGGTAAAAGTAATTAGAGTACCTGCTGAGTTTTCTCCTGCTCCGTTTACAGTTCCTATTGTAGTACCCTGGAAAACATACAGGAAAACTTAATCCATGCATCTATATAATGCATATGGCCACAAAGGTTTCTAGATCTGGCTGAAATCCATGCTCTCATTCTGATTAAATATTGATTTACTTTATCAGCCCGAGTCACATTCTGTTTGTGCAAGCAATCCCCTGGCTGTTACCCATACCCTCCCATCCACTCTCCCAAACCTGCAGTGCTTGCTCCCTGCTCTCTTCTCCAGCAGATGTACTCCTCTCATTTTGCTTGGCCTCTTCCTCCTCTGCCAGCTGCCGCCTTCTTTTCTCCCTGCGCTCCTCCAGCTCCTCATCACGCAGGCTCTCTAGGTGCTGCAAGATCGGGACCTTCACCACTGAAAAAAAAAAGGTTCTGTTATTAAAGCATAAAAAAACTCCACCAATCAGAGAAACAGATTTGTGAAACCTTTGAGACAAGAAAAAAAATAAAATGCAGTCATTATAGGCATGAAATTTGTTTCTTAATATGGTTTTGAATTAAAATCCTTTGAACCTGGCAACCTGAAGAAAAAAAAAAGCCTGTTTAGCTCTCTTACCTGCAACACAATCATGCATGCTTTCTGCATCCAGCACTTTACATTCGTCTGTCCATCTAGTTAAGGCTGTAGGAATACTTGAAAGGGTGCCTAAAGAAGAAGGAAAGACTAAATGATTAAATTCTGGAGAAAGATTGCAACACTGGTTCAGCATGTTTTTATTACTGGTCACTCATCCTCCTGCTCCAACTCACCAGCCTGGCCACCGGCACTACTCTGCTCATGGAAGAAATCATCCAGCAGCTCGTCGTCAGAGCGAGCGATGATATGCACGTCCTCGTTACCAACCAGCAGGCGTGCGCGTCCACGGGATTGCAGCGGCAAAGAGCTCGACAGCTGTAGGATGTCAGCTGCTGCACTCGGACCGAGCAACCTGCAACATACAATGCGAGATTTACTCAGATAACAGCGCACTTGATTAACCACCACATAAAATGCAATAACAGCCAATAAAGCAACATTAATGGCCATATGGTCTGTTCTAATGAAGTTACCTTTTGCAAGACAAAATTTTTTTTAAGAAAATATTCTTTTACATTAAAAGGATCAACACTTACTGACCAAATTAAACATTCATTATTCAACCATTATCCCCTGATTCAATTATCCTTTCATTATACGGTTTACTGAAGGATTAGGCAGTTAAAAGTAGTTTAAAAAGGTCACAAATTACAATAAAGCTTTACAAAATATATGCATTTCTTAAACCCCATTTTTACTCAGTTTTTCCCCTCAACACATGAAATCATTGATCATCCTACTATAACTGAAAGAACCTTCTCTGTTCTTCAAAACAGAAGCCTTTCACACCTCTGCAAAATGAGTGGAGGATTGGGTTGGCGGTTTCCTGGATAGTGCACGTGGATGGTGTGGCCGGTGTTAGCAGTAAGCTGACGAAGAGTACGCTGGCTGCGGCCCATGCCCTGAGTCAAACGGCTACTGGTGCTCGTCCCTCCCAGGGTGAGGGATCCGTGGTCAGCATGGCGCACCATCAGAGGGTGTGAACTAGGGATGTTTCCAGGGGAGGGAGGGATGTCGGCTAGGAAAAGAGAAAACCCGCAGTTCACACATTAGAAAAAGATGAAAGCGGTAGAGCATTGGTGAACACCCCCATCATCTATAATTATGATGAGTTAGCATGCAGACATTATAAAAGTTACCAGAATTGGAAAACATGTTGTCAAACTCTATGATGAGGTCATCATCTCTATCAAATCTCTCGAATCGTATATGCGGGGCTGCATTGACATCTGGAAAATCTTCATCCAATTCCATCTCTGAGCCTTCATCATCATCATCCTCATCTCCTTCCTCATCATCCTGATAAGAAATACAGCAAAGATTTAGAGCAAGTGAGGACAGAGGAGGAGGAAAAAAAAAAAGTTTAGTTTCTTCCAGATTTATACCGGATCTTCTTCTTCTTCCTCCTCTTCCTCTTCTTCTTCATCCTGACTATCTTCATCTTCATTACTGCCACTCGAGTCTTCTTCCTGAGTGTGCTCCTCATCCTCTGGCTCCAGGATGTTCATGGAGTCTAAAGGATATAAAGGAATATGAGGTAAACTATTAATACCAACAATATTTTTAGATTTATAGTGATTGATTAGATAGCTTTTTGAAATGTATGCGTTTGCTTCTTATTTCTGAAAAAACAACAACAATGCAAGTGGCCTGCCAGGCAAGCACAAACTATCATCTGTTTATCATCAGACCTTTAATCCTATACCTAGCAAAGCAACAAAAGCCAAGTTCAGATTTCTCTCACTTGGAAAGAACAAGACACCTTACACTCACACACACACACACAGGTGAGTACACTGATTGATTGCACCTGTCCTACCTTCTCTGTTGGCCTGTAAAGTGGAGGCTTGACTCATGTTGGAAGGAGCTTCATCCATCAGCACATCTTCCTGAGATTCTTCATCTCCAGAGCGAACTTCAAATAAAAAAACCCTACTTGCTGAAAACTATCCATTTACATACATTTCACTGATGTACATTTTCAAATATTGAGAATTTTATATCTGATTTTTATAATTTTATTTATATATATATATGAAATTTTATAAAACTTACCAATGATGGTACTATTTACAGTTCCTGCATCCCTTTCTAAAAGCTCATCTATCAAATCTACCAACTCATTCTCCACCTGCAAAGGCAAAAATAAACCATACAGCAAATCACAATGTAGGAGAGAACTCATTTCAGCATACAGGGACCATTTTAATCAGCTGCTGTCTGAAAGCAATAAATCAAGACTGTACAGTGAAGATGAACGTACCTGCATAGCCTGGGTGCTGAGCACCTCTGGCTGGCCTGCGATAACCACCGTGTCCCCTTCTGCCTCTCCGTCCATCAGGTCCCCATCTGTAGCCTGGCCTCGGTGACTATTTTCTACTGGCTCTGCCTCGCCTGCCTCTCCTGTGGACAAACCATGTTAAAATTTTCTCTGACCTTGATATGATCAAACATGAGAACCCTGAAGAGGAATAAGGAGTACACAATATCAATTATACTAATGTCCCTCAGTAGAACACAAGCAGCATTTTCACAGCGCTGGACAGGAAAGAATTTAAACAGCAAAAGAAACAGCATATTAAATCACTTTCAAATATTATTTTATTTTAAATTTGTCACTTTCACAATAGGATTATTTAATCTTTTTTCCCCTTTCAGCCATTTGGCCATAAATATTTAGTAACTATCACTCAGTCATTATCTGTACCGCTTATTCCCAGTTACGGGGTCATGGGGGAGCCGGTGCCCAGCCAGCAACTTGAGCGCAAGGGCAGTAACCAACCCTAGACAGGGCGCTAATCCATCGTAGGGCTCATACACACATTCACACTCTCATTCACACACTAAGGGCCAATTTTCCCATCACCAATTCACCTACCTGCATGTCTTTGGA
>JAOTRJ010000020.1:4073571-4090483 GCA_028564905.1 Leptodoras praelongus
TGAGTGATTGTAGACAGTGCTTTAAGTGGTATTGTTCAATTATAAGTGTCTTTATTTAGGAATCAGTAGCAGACTTTCCAGCTGATGTTAAGATGCATGAAAGCTGGGATTTATAATTTAGCAATACCACATAAAAGTAGAGCAGTGCTAATATAATGCAGTCACCCTGATCCTGTGTATTGCTGTTGCTGTCCCTGGTCGTGCCCACAGTGTCATGTTCAGTCTTGCTCTTGCTGGAGCCTCCTTTCCCTCCAAACAGGCTGCTGGGCTGGTTGACGATGCGTGAGAGCGTCTCTAAAGGTTTAAGAGCAGCATTGACCGTGTTCGCCATGTTAGGACTGCAAAAAAAAAAAAAAAAAAGAATACAAACACAGTTTAAAGTACTTACTGACTGAGATACATCCAAATCAGCATTAGGGTGTAAATATAAATTAGATGACAATTAATGTTAATGTACACCAAGTGTGTGTGTGAGAGGCAGCACCTAGACAGGTCAAGGCTGTGGGGCACACGAGCGAGGTCGTTAACCAGGCCTTTCTTCAGGAAGAGACGGATGATGTTGTTCATGCCATTGTGCTGCGTCTTGGCAGTGGCTGTGCTGTAAAAACTGGAGGTGGAGGGGCACGATTCCATAATGGTGCTGATGATGCACATCACTGCTTGAAGCCTGCAGAGAGGACAGAGAGGTAAAAGGGCATATTAAGCTACAGGAAGCCAAGAATGCTGACCACATGCTCTGGAAGACATTTTGCACAGGCAAGAATAACAAACAGCTTTTCTTCATATAGTATAGGATTAAACTTTTGAGTAATTCTCAAGCTATAATAACAGTTAAACCCATGCACCAAAAAAGCCCACAACAACGAGTGATTGATGACATAATATTTAAAAGAAACAGCTTTATTTAACAGTACCAATTTTAAAGGTTTTAAAGATGAGAAGTATTCTGCAGACAAGATCAAATCAAAACCAACAGCTGTGCACACCCAGTGTCACTGTTCTACATAATGTAAATGTTTTATACTGAGCCAGCATTTTTAAACAATGTCAAGCATCTGCTGCCAAATATGGTTTCTATACAGTAATAATATTTGAACTGAACTGTTTGACTGTTAGTGCCCATTAGTAAATGCTATTAAAAGCAGCTAGACCCACCTAGCATGTTTCTCTGTGCCCTCTGCCATTGCCAAAGCTCTGCTCAAAGCAGCCTTCACCTCATTGACCAGGGTCACCTGGGCCTCTGTGCCAGTGCCTGCTGCTGCCAGGCTGGCCAGGAATAGTCGTGCAAGGGCAGGGGTGTCCTTATCCTCAGAGTTCTGAGTGTGTGGGAGCAGATGATCCAACACAAAAGCCAGCACGCTGCAGTCCTGCAAGCAAACACAGCACCAAGACATTAGATTTGCAAAAATAAATTTGAGTGTGAGAGATATGAATCTGGCAATTACTTAAATCACTTTCACTTTTAAAAGATGCACTGTTAATGCACCCATCCATCCGTTATCTTAACTGTTTATTCCTATTCAGGGTAATGGGAGACGGAAGCTGAGGGCAGGGCAAGGCAGGAAACAACCCTACACAGGGTGGCAATCCCTCATAGGGCGCACTCACTCATTCACACAATAGGGCACTTTAGAGACACCAATTAACATGCATGTCTTTGGACTGTGGGAGGAAACTGGAGTACCCGGAATAAACCCACACGGACACGGAAGGACATGCAGACTCCAGACAGAAAGGACCTTGTTTCTGTGAGGCGACGGTGCTACTCACCCGAGCCACCGTCACCCTGCAAATAAACAGTAAACACTATTTCATAGTGTTATCCACCCACCTCTTTAATGAGCTCAGACTGGCCAGCGGTGTAGTTGTAAGTGGCGATGAGTGTTGCAATGCCGACGTAGGAGCGCACCAGCTCTGCTAGCAGCCGCAGAATAGTGGAGGTTGGCATCAGGGGTTTGCTGGCTTTGGCCTTTGCTGCCCTGCTTTCTTCCGAAGAGCCTCCCTTGTCACCTTCCTGCTCCTTCTTTTCTTCTCGCATCTCCTCGGGAGTTGAGGCTTGACAAGTGATTGGGGGAAAAACACGAGTCAGACACACACACAGACATGGCACTGAGTGCACACTGAATTGTAAAAGTAGATCTATCCGCGAGGTACGTCACAAAGTGCTATAAATGTACTTAGGAAAAGTTTTTACCTTCTCCCTGAGGTGTTCCAGACTGGGAGGACTCTGCAACTGCACCATCTGCAGCAAAGACCTGAGTCTGAAAAAGCAGAATATTGCTTACTTGTTTCATCATTCACATGCAACCACCACAGCTAGTAGCGCAAGATTTCACAACACTTCCCTGCGTTCTGTCATATTATACTCATCTCTATGGAAATGAGATTAAAGAATCAAATAAATTCCACAAATTTATGGTATCAAGGTCAATGCATTGAGTATTTTTTCTTATTATAAACAGAATGCACGTGTGGAAGTAAAACAAAGCAGGGAATAAATTCATAGAATGAGCCGTTCCTCATGTAGACTCACATTGATGTGGAAAGCGGACTGAGAGTCAAAGTCGCTCGCTTGCCGTGTGAGTCTATACTGCTGGTAAACATCATCCCCAACATCTTGCAGGATCTGACAGAGGTCCTGACCTCCAGGGACTGTCACCAGCCGTTCCTCTCCTCTCTCTGCTACACAAAGGAGTGATGAAGGTGAATCAGAAAACGGTTTTCAGCATCGTAATACGTCTGTCTGACAGGTCTATAAGAACTTATGACACTTATGACACTGATACCTTCCTCAGGAGCATGGTATGCTGCCAAGGCATTAAGCATGTCATAGATGACCTCTTTAATGGTTTCGGGGATTTGTGGCAGTGGAGACAGCTTCAGCGGTGTTGTCTTCACTAACTGTACAGCATTAGGACCCTTAATTCTGAAGTTCTCAAATTCATCATCTGAAGCTTAGGCAATGTGAAAGGAGACAGACATATAAATAAAAATTCATGAATATAATAATTCATGCCTCTTCAACTGAAAATGAATGCGATTTGTTCGTGCAATTTAAATGAAAAAGTCTCGTACCTGTTCCAGCCCCTCGTGGAGCTGGGAGAGCGATGCGGACACAGCTGTTGGCAGTTTCTGTGAAAACTTCAGGATTCCGGCAGGCCGCTGGTCCTAACACCCGCAGAATGTAATTAATCTCCCGAGAGCCTAAACTACCAGATACGACACCAGACGTGGTACTTCCTGCTCCACTGGTCACTGCAGAACGAACCACCTGAAACAAGACCAGTTCAGAAAAATAATGAAAGCTGATTGAACACACAACTGAATATCTGAAACACTTAAACTCTTAATAACAGTCTACAGATCATTATAGTAAAAATTATCCATGCCATCCAACACTTGGGTCATCCTCTGTTCTATAGCGTTAACATTTTGTATTGTAGTGTTGTACTGTGTATGACATGCGATAGTGAACACACAGGCATTTTGCTTTGGAGCGCTGTGGAGCAATGTATCTGCTAATTACCACGTGGAAGCACTCAGATACTACTGAACACACAAAAATCCTAACAGGAATTTAAAGGACGGACAGAACATGAGTGAGGTACCTTTTCCATGGTGTGGCGCAGTGTAGCCGGGTCCTCGATGATGTGGCGGAAGAGGAGAGTGACGAGGGGTGTGAAGCCGTTAAAGCCGGAGCTTTGGGTCAGGCCCAAGATCATGCGTGTACTCTTGAGCTCAGCGAACATCATGGCATAGTGGTGGACACGTGTGAGGCGCAGGCATAGGCGAAGCGTGGCATGCAGCGTATCCGGGTCCACCGGCACACTGATCATGCTGACGCAGGCACGGATCAGGACTGTGGTCATCTCCTCAGTCAAACCCTGCACTACGATGCCACTAGATCCAGATGTGGAGTCTTGAGAAGCAGCAGGGGCGGTGGAACCAGATGAGGAGGTCTCCTTCTGCTCCGTTTCCTCTTTAGGGGGAGCCATCTCAACAGCTACAGATGCTGGGTCTGTACCGGCAAAACAACTCAGTGTTAGCTAGGGGTGCAGCTATGATTCTGTATATATATAGTGACACAGCTCTGAGAAGCCCTTGTAGTCCATTCGTCTGTGGTTATCACTACACTGTCTGCTCCTTTCAAAGTTTGCATCGCGTTTGCTTTTGTTTTCAAGCTGCTATGCTGTTAATGAGGCGGAAGACACGGTTATTGTATGGAATGCATGACTCACTACATGCTAGTGACGGTGAACAGCCCTCTGCTGTTAAAAAAATGCTATTACATACATTATCAACATATCGTGATATGTCCACGATGCACAGTGTCACATTTTTGCAAGAAGAAACAAGAGTAAAATTATTTGCAGAGCTGTTGTACATGAAGTGAACTGCAGGAGGTCTAACCTGCTTCAGCCTGGGTCTCCTCACTCTTAGCTCTCTGTTCCTCCTCTCGCTCAGAGTCGGCTGCGTTGCCAGATTTGTTGGATTTGGGCATTCGAGGAACCCTCTGCACTGTTAGCATGACGGGTCGCCTGTTCCCCGTCTCCTCATTCACCTGCACAAAATCGACAAAGATTGTTGGCTATAAACTGGAGAAATGTTTTACAGATTAACATTAATTACATTCACGGGACATTCTGTAATCACTTTATAGCACAAAGATTCCTTAGTTTCGCATTTAAAGGATTTATACAAGGCATGCTGCAGAATTAAATGATCTTTGAAACTATGCACACCAGAAGCTGCATATATAAATATGTAATCCATGAAGCAATTATTCAGTGGATGCCTCGAGGAATAGCATGATATGGAGTCTGCTTTATGTTCCCAAATTGCCTTACAATTTTCAGATTTATTCAGAATGCAATTTTCATCCTCCAAGATGAAAAGCTACCATATATATATATATATATACCATATATAGTCCTATACAGGTTTAAAAAACTTTTCATTCAGTTTGTAATTTTCATCACAGTATTATCATTGTATTATAAAGATATTACAACATGTCTTTAGCTTTACTCACCTGAACCATAGTGTTGAACTGTACAGTGTATCTCCTACGGCCTGCAGTGAAACGGACGCTGGTCTCGCCCGCTCTCCAGGCCGAGTCTATGGTGCTGTTGTTACTGGCACTGTAGCTGCACCAGCGGCCTGAACGGTCATCAAACCACCGCCAATTATTCCCATTGGGCTGAAGATACTGATAAGGGAATTTTTTTTATTATTATTATTTAGGGTATGCCATCATCTCAATCCCACAATAAATACTCTACATTGATGAGAGACTATTTCAACGACACACACCTTGTTCATTTGGGCTCTTCGTTTAGATGAAACAGCCATTTTCTCATAGAAATCAATCAGCAGGAGCACTGGAGTGATCCACCTACAGAAAGGAAAATGGCAAAAAAGTAAGTAAGACTCACAAAATGAAGTGTGGACATCCAATAAGGATGTCAGGACAAAACCAAATTGCACGTAGCAGTATCAGTTTGCATAATGATCTAATGTACAGGTGATGACAGGAGAACATATAACAGCAAAGTAACATCGACAGTTAACAAACTGAGTAAGACCACACTACGTTTGACAATATTGTTAAAAGCAACATCTTCCAGCCACAGTTTGTTTAACTTTACACAAATGCCTTAATGTCTACCCTACCCTCTATTGAAGTGGACAAGAGTTTTTATTTTCTTTAGCTGTTGTGGAAAAATTGTGAAATTTGTCTCCATTACGGTCCTAACTGGCAGCTAAGAAACACCATTAAAACTCTTGTGTCCTTCTGTCCTCGACTGCTTCCATGCACATGATTGCTGGCACTCACTTGGGTGTCTGGATATCTTTCTGCTCCTTGGCTGCCTGCAAGCAGGGCTGAACGACCTCCAGAAGCTTAATCAGCACCGTCAGGACCCCACTACTCTCCACAATACGTGCACACGACAGCTTCAGCTCCTGCAACACAGCATTTCAGTACTGCTACTACATCCACATGACCAGTATAATGTGCCTGAAATTTGTGTGCCTATGCAAAGTATAATTAGGATACAATTATAAAAGATGAGGTGAATATTTTAAGATGGAGAACAGCAAATGAAAATTGCAGTAGCATGTACCTCGAAGAGCAAAGTGAGGAGGAGAATACGTGTAGCCAGATTGGAGGCCTGGGGCAGCGTTGCCATCTGTTTTGTCCACTCAGACACTGTCTTCGTGTCGCTGGTGGTGAGTGGAACAGCAGCTTTTATCAACACATCGGCAGCCTCCCACACCTACCAAACAGACAGAGTGATGAAGGAAGGTGCTAACTCGCATACGAAACCATACTGCAGCTCTCGGATGATAATTTGCAATGTCATCGTTTTGCTGGAGATGGAAAGATGTGCAGCTTTGCCTCTGCTCTCAAGGCTTAATGAAATGGAACGGCTAGACAGTATGCTACCGATTTTTCATCGACCAGCCAGTGAGATAACGTGCAGAAACTACACTGGTAAAAAAAAAGTCTCAAAAGAAAAAGAACCACGTCATCTGGAAGCAGCCTCACTTTAAAAAAAAAAAAAAAAAAGGTTTTACATGACTGACTATTATTCAGAGTCATCACTCTCAGCTCAAATCATTGGCAGATTTAATTATAATATATTAAATCATGACATACCCTGGCTGCTTGTAAGTGTTATATAGTTTCCAGCTGTACATGACTAACCTGGTTGACAACCTGGCGCAGGATGAGATCCCTGTATTCGGGGCCGTTCCTTTTAATGGCAGTCATAAGCAGGTCGCACAGACGATAGACGGTGTCTGGTAGCTCATCCAGTAGGTGGAAGCAGCCTGGCAGCATTGTGTCCGTGAAGGCATGGAGGTCAGCACTATCCAGGGGCTCTGCCTCCAGAAAACGCTCCAGACAGCGAGCTTCCTCTTCCTCGGCTCGTTCCCGTGCTCTCCTCTCCTCCTCCTCACGTCTGCGTGCTGCCTCCTGAGAACATACACACAACGAACAGAATTACAACAGCATTTTTTCATAAGAACTGGAATACATGCAAGTCCTGCTTGTGTTTTATTTTTTTATAACAATGTCCAGATGGACATCACATTAACTCATATTTTCTAAATGACAATAAAAAAAATAAATAAAAGAAACTTCAGTTCTCGACTAAATAACAGGCTCTGGATAGAATAGCTCTGCATCATGCTGTGTTTTGGCTGTGCTCTACGTTAGGCTGTTGGTTCTGTACACAGTCATGTCAATACCAGCCATTTAAAATCACTTGACTGCAGTTTTTTTAAAGAGAAACAGAAATACAGTAGTCGTCCAATTGTCTTTAAAATCATTAGAGCCAATGTAGAAAATAATGTAGAAATATAAGCAAATATACATGAAATCAGTATAAACATGGTCATTATATATACACACACACACATGGTTGCTCCTGCTGTTGACCCATTTCCCAAAATCAATTATGAAATGTTATTATAGCCTTTGTTGCCTCCGAAAATATGACCTGAGGAGTACATAATCCAACTAACTGCTGGAAATGTTCATTGCACTTCACATACTAAACACTCCCCAAAAGCCATTTGTGTGTATGCCATCTGGAACACAGCTTCATTAGTATGACTGTGTCAGTCTGCCCACCTCAGGAGAGTCTGAGCGCTGCTCCATGCTGACTTCCTGACCCAGAGACATGGCAATGGCCCTCATCATCTGGTCCTCTTCAGACATGGTGAATTCCTTCAGTGACACAAGCCAAAGTGACTAATTGTAAGCCTTATGTGTATGCGTCTATGCTTGCCTGTGTATGTGTAGCAATTCCAAACATATTTGTTTTATTTAAATCTCTTACCCGAATGGCAGCACTGAGTAATGGTGGTGGATGGGTGAGGAGGTACTCTGTAGCCTGCTCCATGGTGGTGGTGTTAAGCAAAGCCTCCATAGCATGCTCTCTGGAGAAGCCCATGTCTATCAGCTGTTCAAAAGGGCATACATACAGTATTTTATTACATAGTTTTATAAGCCAGGATACCAACAATTCCGAGTACAATGTAAAATCAAATTTAGGAATGTGGGCCAGTTAAAAAAAAAAAAAAGAAATATATATACATTATTATATTATATTTATATATATTATATATTATTATTATTATGTGTATAGCTTCTATTTAATTTGCTGCAATTTCCAGCAGATTTAAATGTAATATTTTAAAATATGTTTCACTTTGATAATACTACCCAGAGACAGAAACCGTCAGCTGTGAAAATACCTGTGTGAGCTGAGCCTGGTTGACCTGTGGTTCTCTGCGGGTCGCAGAGTTGCTCCCGTCATCTGCAGTGCCTCCACCTGTACCAGCACCACCTCCAGATCCAGAAGCACCTTCCCCAACTGCTCCAGTTCCCGGCCCTGCGCTAGCTCCTCCAGCCCCAGTGCCTCCATCCTCCTCACTACGAGTAGTGCCTTCCCTCTCCTTGGACAGACGTGCCTGAATGACTGGTTCACCTCGTAGTATGTGGCAAAGGATGGCCAGCATGGACTCGGCCATGCGCCCGCCATATACCTTTAGTGGTTTGCGGTTCCACAGGCTGCGGATGCAGTTGAAGGCAGCCTGGATTTCAGAGTCAAACAATTAGCAGCATGTTGTAAACAGGTACATATAATTTGATCAGTATTTTGCAGGAGGAGGCCAAAAAAAACTACTATAAATCACTAGTTTTGGACATTTTTCTATATATAAAACTGATCAAATTTTTTTTTTTATTTGTCCACCCCGAATGTCACATTCAGTCATTACTGACACAAAAACTGGTACTTATTCCTACCAAGTATACTGACCATCAGCTGAAATTTTATTGGAACTTTGTTCAAAAAGGCATTCTCACTTTCTGGGTGACAATGAGGAAACGCAGGGCGCTGAATTGTGGCGTGGTGGTTGTCGTCCCAGGTAATTTGGCAGGCAGAGAGTGGGGAGAGTCCAACACTGTGCTGGGGTTCACCATCTTCTCCACTAGCATTAGCCAGGCATCTAAAAACTCCCCAGTCCCGTCAGGCAGTTCAGCATGCTCCAAGCCCTCAGACACTGGCACCTTACCTCCCATGGACAATGCCCAGTTAAATGTCCTGAACAACAAAGCACACAGGCAGAGGAAATAAGAGTTAGAGATTTATAACATTGCCATATCAGGGTTAGGAATAGCAATAGACTTCTCCACTCACTCAAAAAGAGCATCATGGCCTCCAGAGCAGAAGAACTTCTGCAGCATCAAATGGTAGGGGTACTTCCTCTCGTCAAACAGCATGGGCGAAGTGAAGCCAACGGAACAGATGAAGAACGTCAGCCTGAACAGAACCAGGCACAGAGTATTTACAGGCATATAAATACAAAACACACACATACAGCAGGAGATAACAGGAGACAGGAGATGGGCTGCACAGATCTGGCTATTCACACTGTACCTGAAGCGAGGGGTAGGGGTATACGGAGGGGGCTGCCAGCTCAGGCCCTTGGTGAGCAGTTTGGTAAGTGAGGAAGCAGTTGCGCGAGCAGCCGGCGTCGGAGCAGTGCCAGTGTTTGTTGTATGGTGGGAGCGGCGCTGACGCACAGGTGAGCCCACACAAAGCTTCACCAGCAAACCAAACAGTTCAGCCAGAGCCCTTCCTAAACGAGATGATGCTGCAAAATAGAAGTACAGGAAACCGTGTTTTAGCAAGACTTGTGTACTACTTATATTCATGGCTGTCAAATTCATTTAAAAATGTATTCCAATATTTATTATTTAATTAATTTAAAGTTGGCCTATAATTTTATCCTGCCTAGACAGCAGCACTTTGCATGATATGAACCATATAAGATATAAAAATTTACTATACTAGGAACAGAAAGTCATGTTGACATGACTATTGCTAACAAAATTTGATGATTCAGATGATTCCTTATTTATTTAGCTACAGCAATATTTTCCTTTTATGCCTTCAAATACATTACGGATCAGAAAATCTAAACACAGAATGAGCTTGAAATGCTGTTTAGTTACTGGAAATAAATAAAAAAAAATAATCTTTGACAAAACTGACAAAACAAACAGCCCAGTAAAGCCATGTGGGAAAAATAAATTATGCATTGTTGATATAAAGGACTGACCAGAGAGCAGAGGTTTGATTTGCTTGATGCGTGTTGCCATGGCAGGAGTGAGTTTAGACTTGGCTTTTGGGTCAGCGGTTGTAGGCTCATCAGTCTCCATTGGAGCGAGGGAGTCTCCATCCAGACCCATGCCCTCCAGCAGCCCCTGTGCAGATGGGTCCACTCCTACAGACAGAGTCTCCGGCTCAGCTAAATGAAACACCAGCAGAGAGAATTTATTCGAGCATGAAGAAAAAGGGCACTCACAATGGGAAGCAAAAATATAAGAAGGAAAAGCATGCAAAAAAAAAGGTACTAAGTACAAAATTCAAGGTGGAGTTCAAGGAAGACAGACAGATAAGCAGAGGTTTGTAGGGAAAGATTTATGCAGAATCACCATGGGGCAGTGTTTTTTTACCGGTTCTCCGGCCTCCACTAGTCACAGCACTGCTGGAGGGTTTTTCTTCTTTAGGCACCAGTTTCTGCATGTCAGCCTGGCCGAATTCACAGCCAGGAGGGAGACTGAACAAAAACAAAAACACATCAATACTCAATCTCTGGCCTGGAACAAAGTCAAGATTGTACAAGGACCATAAATGTGGGCTGCCACAGTAAGTCTGTTTTCTCATCAATACTAAAATTGGTGAGAATTTTTAGACAACTTACTGACCCCAAGCCCCACCCATTGGGGGACCAAGAAAATGAGTCATGACTTGGAATCAGGGTTTGGACTGGATTCCAGTCAAAGCATTATTAAATTATTGTATGTGTTCAACAAATAAGGATCATGAGTAAATGAGTCATGTTTACTCATTTTCCTTGCAAATTCTTTGGGAACTGAAAATTAGGCTTCACATGCTGACACAGCACACAACCTAGCAGGACTGATCTAATGGATTTGTAGTGAATGAGTGATCCAGAAACCATTTTTTCATTTGAATATCTTGGTACAGATGCACTTGTGCACTTAAAAGGCTACTGGTTTCAGTTTTCAGTCATTTGTGTGGCACCATTACGTTCACAGATTCAGCCACAAGAGGGCTGGTGGCAGAAATCTTGCTGAGTAGCAGAAGCAGAGTGGACTGCAGTACTGACCTGTTTGGTGTGCAGAGGGACAACAGCACGGTACTCTCCCACACCAGTGAGCAGTAGAGCTGACTCAACTTATTGAGCACACTTAGCCCCAGCTGAGAGCCCCACTGGTTCACAGAGATGGCCCGGATCTCACTCTGAGAGGAAGAGAGAGAGACAAGGTTACAAGAAACGCACACAGCTCACTTCAGCAGGAAACAATTGGGTTTTTTTTAGTCATTTTCATGCTGCGAACTTCACCTGTCCAACTCTGCATGTATGGACGAACATAAGGATGTAGGCGTGTGCAGCAGTGAGTGCATGCAGCAGAGGTGTAGCTCGTGCAGACAGTGTGGCATCAGTGACATGGCCAGCACTGGCCAGTTCTCTCAGCAGAACCGAACCGCCTGGCTCCTCGATGGGCCGATGTAGCGGCTCCAGAGCCGACAGGATGCTGTCCAACTGGCAGAGCCCCTCCTGCAAAACCTTTGGCTCATGGGACAAAGTCTGAGCCAGAAACAGAGTACGATTTACAGACTTACAATCATAAAATTGGATTTAGGAAAGACAGACTTTTATTTTATTTTTTTTTAGAAATTATGAAAAGTACCCAGCTCACATGATTTGAAACCATTAAAGATGATCTATGTAGAATAATAAAATATTTAATACTTTATAGTTCTTGTCCTTTGTTCATGGAAAAACACAGGCCTCAGTACTTTTTTAAACCTTCCAGACTTCATGTTCAGTTTACTTTTAAAGGTCAGTAACTGTATTATGAAAGTGGAAAACATGAAATATGATTCTCGTCACTAACATAGACCCCCCCTAATGCATGAGGGAGAGTATATCTAAAGACAACATATTTATATTACTGTGAAAACTCAAAACATCTTTAGAATTTCCATACACTTTGAGGTCTAGAAATGAAGCCAATATTCTTACTTAATAATACTAAGCTACTCCCTCCCTTATTAAAAAAAAGTGACAGGTCTATTAATTATGCAGGACTTCATAGTTGTCATAGACTGACATTTAAGTCAAATGCCAAATCTATAGAACCAAAATCAGCCAAGCAAGAGAAGTTCATTTATTAACGATGTCTGAGCTCAGGGGACTTTCACAAGCCAACAATAGTCATGTATGCATTCCAAATACCTAGTCTAGTAAATATTATCCATTGATTATCTCACCAAAATTGATTTGCATACACCTGCTACAGCCTGGCATGCCGCAGAAGTGGGGAAGTCTATGGGAAGGTTGGGAAGCCCCAAGATTGACACCAGGGGTAGAAGGCCTTTCTGAGTCACAAACTCCTGACAGTGGTCGTCTGTTGTGTTGTTACTCAAAATGGATTCCACAAACTTCATCTTGATATAAGAAACAGAAAACAGGAAATGCAATCAATCTCTGGAGCTGGTTATTACGTTCTTTTGTAAATGTCTTTTCATCTATAGACACTTCTCATTTGTGTACTTGCAAAAGAAATATGCCGATTTAATACGCGATGCATAATAAAACTAGAAACAGGCTCCCCGATGTTGAGCATTTCACCATTAGTTGACTCAGCACTTACCACATTGAGAATATAATCCATAAGAGGAATGGGAATCCGCTCTTCTGTGCCAACCACTCTGTAAAAACACAATCCATTTTATTCAAAGGCCATGGCAGCCCTGCACACACCACAAATCAATGGTTTTCTCCAAATACACTTTCAAACAAACAAGTCATTAGGTTAAAACACTAACTGCCTGTTGCTTTCTGGTTCCCCTTGCTGTTGAGTGAACGTATGGAGAGCTTCTTCCTCCTCCTCATCTTCGCTGGATGCTTCCTCGGCTGCGTGGTTTGAGCGAGCTGGAGGCACTGTAACAGTCCCGTCTGCTTTCTGAATGGAGGGCTTCTGACAGATGTACTCAGGAGCTCTGCCCAAGTTACAGATCTCCTCTAGCAACTGATGAGCAGATGGTATTACATATAGACAATGACAAGAAGAAAAGAAAAGAAAGAAAAAACCGACAAGATAGAAATCATTAGCCGCTCTACCTTGATTATAGCTGTGGTGGCATCAGTTTTCAATGTGGGCTGGTGTCTCATGAGCTCATCCACAGCACTGCCCAAGTTAGAGGCAGTGTCCCCTGAAAAACACACACACACACACACACAACCTTCATAATCGTCTTTTCTCATAGACAACCATGTACATGTTGTTGTTACCACCCAAATCGCTGTACACTGCTCAAAGTCAACAATCCTTTTATTTGCCAAATGTACAAATGCACAGGAAATTACTGTACCTTGGCAGATCAGTACAAGGATATGCAAAAACAGTCAGTTCAACTAATTTGTTACGACTTGTTGAGAAGGTTGACTGCCATTGGGGAAAATAGAAGATAAACATTCTGCCGGTCACTGGAAGACGTTCCTGCAGTGTCTCACTGAGCCCAAAAGTCTCTACACCTCCAACACTGTACGCAGGGTTAACTGGTTTTGTTATTAGTTTATCAGCAGTCCTCTTTGATTTGTATCACTGTTCGGTATGGATTAACACCAAGGGTTGTTTAATAGCAGGAATGGTTTTAGCTTTCCGTTGCTGATTATTTTACCTTTGTTCCAGAGTCATTTTGTTATCTTAATAGTCTTAATGAATTAGTTTTAATAGCTGCATGAATACTAATGCTGAGTCAATTCATCTCACTGCTCTCCTGCTGTGTCACTCACCCAGAGGGTCGGAGCTGCGGCGCCGTCGCATGGCCGGGAGATAGTCAGGTGACAGTAAAACCTTGAACAGACGTTCGAAGGGCTGGCACTGGACGAACGAGTGCAGGCCACGGGCGTTTAGGCACAGGGCACTGAAGACATTGGGCAAGGAACCCAGCACCTCTCGGGTGGCAGGGACCTGCAGAGACAGAAACTGTGAGAGAGAGAATCGGAGAGAAAAAAGCAGAGTAGGGGAGGAACATGAGAGAGAGGATCGTGGGAAGATGCCAGGAACAAGACCGTCCAACAGGTGTGGTGCGAGCTGCTGGAGTGTGAGGTTTTGGGAAGTTAATTAGACAGAGCTGGCAAAGAAAGAGTGAATGAGACTGTGAAAACAACAAACAAAAGGCTACGAGTGGGTGGTGAGACAAGATGCCCGTTCACCCAGGGCTTGCTAACAGAGACGCTGTTATACTCAAACATGCAGAACGGAGGGAGCATGTGGGTTAAACAGAACACAATAGAGAAAAAGAAAGGAAACTAAGGAAGGGAGGAGGAAGCAGAGTATAAGAGAGGGAGGGGGGGAATTGATATGCCAGACTCACATCTTTGATGAGCAATGCATGTAGCATGACATCTGTCAGGCCGTTGTCCTGCAGGGAGGAAAGGAGGGATGGCTCCTGGAACACGAACACCGTCACCACCTCTGTCGCTGAAAGAGAATAGCAAGACCGTTTTCAGTGCATTTGAATTTATACACAGTATAGCATATTTAAAAAATGGCTAACCTTTTGCTTTGTGTCAAGTTATGTCGTGTCCTCGATCCAAAAAGAGTCGAGTATTGTGTTAATCATTAGGTACTAAATGTAGCACGTGTTTGTTAAAAAAAAAAAAAAAACCCTAACGTCAGTCTTTCACAGTCTGACCTCGAAACAAACATTATAAGATTAATCAGCAACTTAAAGAAAACCACATGAACACACAAAGCTGTGGTGTTTAATTTTTACTACTCTGTCTCGGTCATCGTCCCAATCCTTAAACCCTGCTTCAGAGCTGTGAACAGACGACGACACGTTTAGAGAAAACTTGCTTGGTGTGCTCACCCAAGAGAAACAGTGAAGGGCCATAATACTCAGCATTACTGATGATATGCTTCAGCGAGGTAGGCAGGGACCCATCCATCACTGTAGAGACAGGAGATGTCATGTTAGTAAACTTATCTTCTATAAATGACTTATCACACAGATGCACATGATCAGCCGGCACAATAGCAGTTAAATGAGTATTTTCACACTTTAACCCATTTTAACCCACTTACATACAGCATTCAGCACTCTTTGCCCTTTTTTTAACCTCCCAACCAGTGCAGGGTTAAGACAGAAAAGCCAGCAGCGAGGCCAAAGTAGTACTCAAAAAAAAAAAAAATCTTGCTTGTAAGTGAATTTAAAAGATCGATGATGTTAATTCAAAAAACATTTACAGTGGGCTCCCGAGTGGTGCAATAGCAATGCGTTCACCCCATCATCCAGAGATCGCTAAATTGAATCCAGGTAATAGGTTATAGTCAGGAGCTCAGAGAGTAAAATCAGCTATGCTCTCAGGGTGGGAGGGGCAGCATACACTCTATGTGTCAATCAGAGTGACATCGTCCAGTCACAGTCCACCTCATGCATATGGAAGGTGGGCGGGAGTGCTTTCAGAGTGTGTTACACCGCTCCCGGATGTTGCATGAGCAGCAGTACGAAAAGAGGTGGTGGTTAGCATCACGTGTTTCAGAGGAAGCATGTGATGGCTTCGCCCTCCTGGCCTGGCGGCTTGTCGTGTGACATGGGGGGGAATTACATTGTAATAAAAATTACAATTATAATAAAAAAAAATAAAAAAAACTCTAGCCTGCACCTCAGGTGGGAAAAAATCAAGTGTAAAAGCACCCTAATAGTTACTTTACTCTGAAAACACTGAAATCACAAATCTTTTCACAAGAACATATAACGATTGTTCACATTTAGATCAATTCAAATAAACAGAAAATGGCCCCACATTAAAGATGCACATCAAAGCTCCTCTTACCATGGCGTATGCCGTCTGAAAAAGCCGGGTCCTGAATGGCTTTCTTCAGAAAGTTCAACATGGATTTGAGAAGCGCTGCCCTCTGAGGGATGCACTGCACACCTGCAGCACAGTAAAGCAAAGCCTGATATTTAACCCTCTGATTGCTCTTGTAAATGGGATATGAGGCAGTGAGTGTGAAGAGATCATTCACCTGCTCTGGGTGAGCTCATTGTGCTGCTCTGTGCACGAGGGTCAGAGTCGGTTTTGGAGCCTGTGGAGGTTGAGGGTCCTGGGCTGCTGTCCATCGCAACTTCGGACACTGCAGTGACACAACCATTTAGTGCAGTGTTACATTATGATCATGATATTAATCATGAAAATTCTGTTTTATACTTCATGTCAGCAGCCAGCATCTCTATAACAATCTGTTACCTGACATCAAGCTGAGTTGATGTCGGGTAACAGATTTGAAATTCCAGATAGTAAGAACTAGAAATAAAACACAAAGGAACTGACTGTCCATATCTGTGTCCATGTCCTCAGTTTCAGCAGTTGTACTAGGCCTCTGGATCTTTGGTTTGATGACAAAAGGGCACTCTTTTCTGGACAGGTCCACTTCATGCTGCACACACACACACACACACACACACTGAGTCACATGAGCACAAAGGCATGCCCCATTTAAAAAGAGCCAAGTGCTTGAGCTGTTCAAGCGTGACCCTTCTGGGAAAAATTATTGATTGATAGATTAACAGTAGTATTTCAAAGACAAAAACTAAACATAGGGATGAGACGTTACTTTTTGTATTAAAATGTTAACTATTTACTATTTTAATACATTTATTTATACAGTACAGGCCAAAAGTTTGGACACACCTTCTCATTCAATGCCTTTTCTTTGTAGATTCTCACTGAAGGCATCAAAACTAGTTCATTCATAATATAATTCATATTATAAAATAATCATAATATG
>JAOTRJ010000020.1:4542374-4553963 GCA_028564905.1 Leptodoras praelongus
TGTGTGTGCCCTACGATGGATTGGCGCCCTGTCTAGGGTTGTTCCTGCCTTGCGCCCTATGTGGCCGGCTAGTCACCGGCTCCCCCGTGACCCTGAAAAGGAATAAGCGGCCAAGAAGATGAATGAATGAATGAATGCATGAATGAGTTAGGAGTTGTGTGACTGGAGCAGTGGCAGCTCAGTGGTTAAGACATTGGATTACTGACCAGAAGATCATGAGTTCAAATCCCAGCACCACCAAGCACCATTGGGCCCCTGAGCAAGGCCCTCAACCCTCAGTTGTATCAATTGTATAAATGACATAAATGCAAGCCTCTCTTGATAAGGGTGTCCGTCAAATGCCCGTGCTGCTTTAATTGTCCTAAGGACAAAAATGAAAGTGGTCCTTTTTTGC
Source organism: Leptodoras praelongus (assembly GCA_028564905.1). NCBI lineage: Eukaryota > Metazoa > Chordata > Actinopteri > Siluriformes > Doradidae > Leptodoras > Leptodoras praelongus. Next base: position 4,542,769 of record JAOTRJ010000020.1, read on the forward strand.
AATCACAATTTTTCATTGACAACGTTCAATGTCTCATTAATGAGAAATCCAACAGTGAAGCGGTGAAGGCAGTAGTTGGACTCAATATCCCAGAATGCACTGGAGTTATATCCTGCAATGCAGCTGATCAAAGTGCTGCTGCATCAGTCTCTTTAGATCGAGATGAAGCAAGAGCTCAAGCCTGCTGAGACATGACTACCAGTTAGTCAAACAGCATTGTTGGTTTTGTAGGAAACCACTGACCAACGTGGAAATAAACCAGCTTGTCAATAAAAGGAGATGAAAATAAATAAACTAAATAAACAGTATTTCACTATAAAATACACATCTTGGACACTATTTACAATTGCTTGTTTATTATAATGATTAACATGGAATTTTCCCTTGAAAACGCGGAAGGGTTTGAAAAGAAAAAGACAAACGCACATACGTTTAAACACTAGGGGGCATGAGAAGCTTCAGGCTTCGTCTTCAGTTTTTTTCTTCCTTTACTCAGCAATAGACTGGTCTCCGCTCCCTGAACCCAGTGCCATCCTTTCTTTTTTTAATGTAATCCAGTCTCAGCAGGCTTATTATTGTCATGAGGAATCCATTACATTTTAATCTGATCTATTTGTTTTTCATTGTACATGTGGTGTTTGTGCATCATGTTACTGTTCAAAGCAATACAAAAGGCACTCAAGGACCCGATCTCTCCAGGGAGTAACCGAGATGCACCTCAGTGCTCCACAAGCATTCATAGATACAATGTTGAATGCATCCTCCCAGGTAGAGTTTCACCAGGGCCTATATTTACCCAGCACAAACACATCTCACATCTCTTATTCATGGAAATGTGAATTCCAAATGGGTGTATTTCTAGTATTAAACCCTGCTCATGAGCACTGACGGACATACACAAGGCCACAAGATCACGCTCTCGATTTCACAAGTGCAGGTTTCACTGTAGCCTAATCTGAACTCAAGAAAGGATGTTGTAATTGGACAAATCAGTTATGGCTGACTAAGACATGTGTTCTGAAGAATCCTTTTCCTGAATAGTCATCACTGGAGGGGGAAAATTAGTCAAGTCTTCCAACCATATCTATTAGTCAGTGTCCAGTTCCTATTGTCAGTGAAAGAGTATCGCTTTGTGAGTCAGTAAGGGGATGGACATTGATTTCTGTCTGCCCTTTTTATCTATATCTGTGCTCGCATGTGTCTCTTCCCTGTATAGCTATCTGCGATGGTGCTCACACAGACTTTAGGGGAGATAATATTCCCCGAATAGCCCAGTCTGTCTGTTTGGTTAGATGAAGTGGGGGTTGTATGGGGACTGCATCTGTACACTGCTACACTGGACCAGCTCAGTTCATTCTCTCTTCCTCCACTCTGTTGTCCTGGCATATCACATACTTTTCAGCCTTTACAGGGGCCAGACTCAAATGGCCCTGTTGACTGTTTCGGATATGAATTCATGCCTGAAATATGCACACTAAAAAGTGCCAAAGTGTAATGTAACAAAGTAAAGTGTGTAAGGAGAAGCATTTTCTCCACGCTAACCTCAATTTAATTTGCAAGTCTATGGTTGAGGGTCTAACAGTGTCATGTGGCTAATAAAAAGCATAAGGAATTGTATTAAATGTGTTTATTGTATTAAATTTAAGTCACAAGGTCCCTCTCTACCCTGCCATCTTAACATAACAAAGAGTTGTCCTAGTAACAAAGTCCTCAAAGTTCTTTTATTCCTCGGAGCAATGCTTTCAGCTATGTGATAAGTAAATAAGGAGATTTCCATGCGCTTTGCTACTAAGCAAAAAAAAAAAAAAAAAAAGACCTCCTAATCTTCATTCCTCCTGCTGACAAGCATCTTTTGGGTGTCTCTTTTTCAGGGTGCTCACAGGGGGCTCTTTAACCTCATTCCAGTCTCATTCTGTTCACAAAAGGGGTTTAAGCCAACGCTCGCGTGAGTGATACAGATAGTGGCCTCTGGCAGTAGATAGAGAAGGATAAACAGACAAAGCATCATTCACTGAACATCACAAGTAGTACTTTTTCTCTCACATTTAAGAGCCCTCTAGACTAAAGCTATGAACCTACAACTAACTCCATGCAAACAACTCAAAATACAAAATAAATTCCATAACATAACCAAGCCCTGGTTAGAGTTAATCAGCTATATAAACACATTACACAAATGGACAGAGAAAGTGGTATACATACAAGTGGTATACATACAAATCTAATTTACACCAACAGCACATTTTGTGGTTTCACAAATGTTTCACGGATGTTCCATTATCTTAACATCATACAATTGCCAAATGCAGTAGCTTATGTCCAAGCATGCTTTTAGTAATGGGAAAAAAATATATAAATATATGCTATAATATCTGTCCTCCTTTTCTGATGTAATGCAGCCTATACTGCCTATTCTCTAATCATTTATATGCCCACATTCTAACTTCCTACTGCTTCTTTTCATGTTCTCTGAGCAGCTTTTGCATCCTCTGAATATTAAATATTCACCCCTAATTTTTACCTGACATATTTGTTCGGAATGTTGCACATTAGTGAAGCAAACCGTAGGCACCTTCGGTTCGGCCTGATCGCCTAGATCAGGTCTAGAAAAGGAGACTGTGCTTTTGTGATGTGAGGGGAATAGTCTTTCGCTCGAGATCAGACTCTCTGAGTTCACATTTTCTTTTCATTTCTTTTATTACATTCATTTTCGACACGGTGGCTTGGTGGGTAGCACCGTCACCTTATAGCAAGAAGGTCCTGGGTTTGATCCCCGGGTGGGGCGGTCTGGGTCCTTTCTGTGTGGAGTCTGCATACCGTATCTGCCTGGGTTTACTCCGGGTACTCTAGTTTCCTTCCATAGTCCAAAGACATGCACGTTAGGTTGATTGGTGTCTCTAAAGTGGCCCTAGTGTATGAGTGTGTGTGTGTGTGTGTGCCCTACGATGGATTGGCGCCCTGTCTAGGGTTGTTCCTGCCTTGCGCCCTATGCTGCCGGCTAGGCTCTCCCATGACCCTGAAATAGGAATAAGCGGTTAAGATAATGAATGAATGTTAATTTTTTATTATTTTCTTTGAATTATTTTATTGTGAAGCACTTTATAGCCTTCTCTTAAATTATAATTGCTATATAAATAAAGTTTACTTACTATTTCATTAATTCATGTAGATAAATTATTAAAGAAATTGATATACATTTACTTTTTTCCAACCAGAAAACATACCAGCTAACAATTTGTCGTTCCCAATCCATTCCAGGAATTATTTTTTGGTTACAGGAACTTCGCTGAAGGTTCCTTTACTTCCTGGTTTGCCAGGAAGGAGTTTGTGGAATGTAAAAACATTAGTTTTTGGTTGCAAATTTGGTTTGGGGGACGTTCTGTGAACGTTTGTAATGTGGGAACCTTTGGGGAACATTTTGAGAATGTGTGTATTAACGTTCCGCTTATGATTCCAGCACAAGAAACATGTGGAAGGAGAATGATTGTGGCAAATGTCTGCACACTTGTGGCTGATTTGCAGCAAATAAATTTGCCATAAAAAATCTTGCACCGTCCTACTAGTGACAAACTTCCAGCAACACTCCGGCAAGAATGAGAAGTTTGCCACTGTTGGTTAGTTTTAGTTCCTAAAACATTTGGGCTACAGAGAGGAATTGAAAAGCAACCAAACTGAAAAGCAATCACCAAGGTGGCAAAATGTCAAATGCAATGTACACAATGCATTGCGTTTCTATAGTAACATAAAGAATACGTGCCAACGTGAAAAGTAAAAGCTCCATCACACTCTTTCTGTCGATCAACGTTACGTTTACTTTTCATTTTGGCACGTTTTCCGCATGTCCGTTTTTAAACGCGATCTCATGTAAAGCGTTGCGTTTCAGCCAGGCCTGTTGTTACGCCTCGGTTGCATTTCCAGGTGTATTATCTTACATTTACATTTTACATTTATGGCATTTGACAGACACCCTTATCCAGAGCGACTTACACTTAGCTCATGTACACAGCTGAGCAAGTGAGGGTTAAGGGCCTTGCTCAGGGGCCCAGCAGTGCAGCTTGGCTCTGGTGGGATTTAAACTCAGAACCTTCTGGTCAGTAGTCCAACACTGTAACCACTGAGCTACACTGTGACAAGAAGTCAGAATTCATTCATTCATCTTCTTGGCCGCTTATTCCTTTTCAGGGTCACGGGGGAGCCGGTCACATAGGGCGCAAGAACAACCCAAGACAGGGCGACAACCCTAGGCAGGGCGCCAATCCATCGTAGGGCACACACACTAGGGCCACTTTAGAGACGCCAATCAACCTAACGTGCATGTCTTTGGACTGTGGGAGGAAACCAGAGTTCCCGGAGTAAACCCAGGCGGACACGGGGAGGACATGCAGACTCTACACAGAAAGGACCCAGACCGATCAAACCCTGGACCTTCTTGCTGTGAGGCGACGGTGCTACCCACCAAGCCCTGTGTCGCCTAGAAGTCAGAATTTTAAAATGCAATTTGCATTTTACGTGCACTGCTTTTCAGTAACGCCATCAAGCCATATGAAAAGCAGCACAACAGCCTAGTGATCTTGCTTTTCATTTTGGCACGTGGAAAAAAAAAGCATTGCATTGCCCACGTTTCACACACACACACACACACACACACACACTGGGTGACTTCTTTACAATTTGGCCCCATATTCTGGCGAAAGTTCTGATGCATAACAACCTGAACGGATCAGAAGCTCCTCTCAAACGTTGAAAGAAGGTTTCTGTAAAAGCAAACACTACATGCTGGGATATGGAACACGAGTGGTGCGTGGATTGGATGCAATTCCACCAGTGCATCCTTACATCCTTACATCATTGTTATTCGCTTGATTATTTCATGTTCATGAAAAGAGCAGGGATGCCACAGATAGCAACAAAAAAAAAGTCATTTTGGGGAAGTTGCACCAGTCAACGCTCGCGCCACAACAAAAGGGAGCGCGGAGTGAGGAAAAAAAGCCCTCCCCTTTAAAAAAAAAAGTGCGCGCCCCTTTAAGCGCAGCTGTGTGCGCGAGGCTTTATTGCCACCGGAGTGCCTACCTGCTGGTGTGTGAGAGAGAGAGAGAAAGAGGGAGAGAGGGAGTGTGTGTGATAGATAGAGAGAGGGGGCGCGTGCATGTGTGTTAGTGTGTGTATATATACACATATATATATTTATATATGAAGTGTGCTGCTCTCTTATTGTCAACAAGCACACCACCGATGCGTTAAATGCGAAGCGATGGGAATCTCGCAGTCATGTCTCTGCGAAGAACCGTGCTCGCTTTGCTCGTGCTGATTGGATTAACCGCGCCGGGTGATGGTGAGTACACGGTTGCATTTGCACTATGGCTTGTGCATGTGTGCATGGGTTTGTTTAATAGCAGAGAGACAGAAAGAAAGAGACACAGAGACCAGGCGCTCATCATGGCGCTGCTTGCATTGCATGCTGTTGGCTAACGTAAACCCGAAAGTCATTATTGTTTGTTTACTACACCATGCCTCTCTTTAGCTTTGCTACGTTGTTCCAAAAAAAAAACAAAAACGTATCCATTCGCTTCCGGTTGCAATCTTGAATGAGCCCCGAAGTGAAGCGCGGTGTGCGTAAATGTTGTTGGGTGGCGTTTTTGTGGTCAAAGACGACCACGAGCACTTTATAACAAACCTGTAAATATTCTCTACACTGATCAAGTGTTTGTTTTTGTTTTTGTTTGTTGGTTGAAGTCATGCATTTAATAGATGCGTCCCGGGGCCTGTGTTTAACTTCACACAATAATGAAGTGGATAAGATAATATAAGGCATGTGGGTTATTTAGTCCTCCATGCCGCACCACTGAGTAGTAACTCGGCTTGCACATAAAGAGAAGGTTGTTTTCCGGTTGGGTGCCACACTGAAAAGATACTTTGTTCACAGGTTTTTGCTGCTTTTCAGTGTCGGGGCATTCGCAAGTTGGTGACAGATCCGCGGTTCCTGCCATGTGCGCTCAGCACACGGTCTGCGTGGTACAGATTACTCAGCAAACTGAGATGGGAAGCTCTGATTTTCAGACAGGGTGTTTGTTCAGGAAGGTTTGAACGCTTTAATGGCAAGTTGAGGTGTTGAAATGGCTGAAAGACTGTCCATACTTAATGACAAATGAAGTATGTAAAAAAGCAGCTCTTCCTGAAGGGATACACTTTAGACATCAGGACTCTCTGCTATTTCTGATGAGATACACTTTTTTTTTTTCTTTAGCAAGGAAATCACAAGGTTAGGTTGGGTTTGTCCTGAAATCATGGGTAGACATTTTTTGTTCTAATGATGAACCTGTTATATTGGTTAGTATTTAAACTGTTTCACAAACATGCCCGTGATGCAACGCAGAACGGTGTGGATTGTTATTGCCTCGTGGTTGTGTATTCGCAGGCCAGGAACGGTCTTGATCCACAATCCTTTACGTGCGCTAACCTTTTTCTGTGTCTTAACTAACTGATCTACTAATCAGTACTTCACTGATGTGTTGATACAAGTCTGAGCAGTGAAACATCCCCAGATTATGACAGCCATCCCTGAGAATCATTCGTTTGCCAAGTACAACATGAAGCAGGAATTTAGTATGCACCGCTGTAAACATGGTACAAGTCTAATCTCGAGATTCCGGTTAATCAGTAAAATCTGGAGGCGTCCATAAAACTAGAGCACGGTTTTGGAACGTGTAGGAAGTGAGAGGTGGTGTTTGTATGGGCCGGTTGCAAACTGTTCATTCAACAAACCCAGACAGAAGTCAGAGTTGAAGTCTGGCTCTTTGTGATGGAAATGTGGGCGATCGCCCCCATTCAGAAGCCTGTCAAAGAAGTCTGCTTTTCCTTTGTGAGGCCAAACGAAAAGTGGTTACATTTGGTGCATACATAAACATGGTTAATGTATGGCCAGGCAAGGTGGCAGGGTCTTGCCTGAGCTTTATTGCTCTCCGAGGACAGGGTCCGACTGAGCTGTGATGACTTTTTTTTTTTTTTTAGAAAAAAACGACCAAAATAGTTAGGGAAAGCTCAAATCCAGCATTACAGAAGCTGTAAACCAACATTCTTGTTTTGTGAAATGTAAGTTTCTGGCTATGCTAATGATACTTGATTAGGTCATGCAATGAATGTTCCATCATGTTTCAACTAATTACTTTTAATCTATTTTCTTTTTTTTTTTTAAAAAACACAAAAAAACAGGAATTACTTGTGTAGTTTCCAAGAAGTTTCCTCCCTTCGTTCACACAAGGCCATTATGTACAACACTCTGGCACATGTTCCAGTACCAGGCTTAAGGGAAAGGTGAAGGCCACATTGGTCCCACCTGCAGCCATGCGTGCGGCTGATGAGAAACGGCTGATCAGAAATGGCTCAGGGCTACGAGCGAGGGCGCGAGTGGAGAGGGACATTGCTTTTTGGGAGGGGTATCGGGCTACTAGAGAGCAGTTTGCACAGCTGCTGTTTTTTTGTCCCAGCTGAAGACGGGTGAAGGTGCCGAAAGTGTCAGTTCCCCTGCTGAAACCAAAGAAGCTGAGGAACGGTAATGGTGCAGAGCCAGCCCACACTTTCCACTTCATTTGGCCCACATACTGAGTGATCCAGCCACCAGAACTTGACCACAGCTTACACTTCGTGGAACAGGCATGACTAAAGTCTGGCCCAAAACTGAAATGCTGAACAGGAGTCGGATACGACGGATAAACTATTGGCCACCTTTCAAATAAAATTCCAAAGTCTGTATAAAGCTTAAAACGTAACTCCAAATGTAACTGCCCCACGGTGCTTTATTTTTTTTCGTTGCTGTACATGATTATGTGCTGAAGTTACCATATTTGGCTGAAAAATCTCTATTAAGGGCACTAAAGTGCTCAGGTAGTTAATATTATACTATTAAATGATGTAAAAAAACTCTATTTTAACAGTGCTATATTGTTATCTTAGTGCTAGCATACAATCCATGCCTAGTTTTGGTTAGACTGCCATTTTAAGTCTTTTGTTGGCAAATATATTTATTATATATACTTATAATTATTAAATACATATAGAAGTTCATTTCATTCACCTTTCCTTGTAGCTAGCTAACTTTGCTAGTTAGGTGTTCGAAGGAAACAGCAGCAGGGACTAGCTTTAGCATTACCTCAGGTTTTAGCTTGTCCTTAATCTAAATTGTAGCTGAAAATGATTTATTTTTTAATGGAAATAAAAAGGTTGCAGTTTGTGATTAGAATCTATACTAGCAAGTTAGCACTAGCAAGTTGTTTGCATTACACAATTTAACTTGGCTAGTTAGCAAGGAAATGTTGGGACACTACACTACCGGGTTCTCCTGTTAGCTTAATCTTGTTGCACTTATCCTATATGGTGGTGATATCGAAAACCATGAGGGTTTTTTAGATATCAAAATGTTAAAGTAAGTTAAAACACTTTTTAAAAAGTTTAGTAGAGATGAGGGTTCTTCAGTTTTACAGTAAAGCTATAGAGTAATGATTCTGGTACAGTGGAATCTGCCAATACTGTAAATATTTTCCCAGAACGCACTGGTTTGTGCAAAGTATTGCTTTGTAAGTATAAAAGAAATTATTTAGAGTGTATGTGTGGGAGAAGAGTGCATCGCTTACTCGGTTCTCAGCAGCCTTGCTGACTCGATTACAGCGTAATCAGGTTGATGGGCCTGAAAGCAGCCTGTCATGAAGACTGGAGCTCTTGCGTGGCCGTGTGACGCTTCTCACGGTGCTGTGTGAGAAAACGGCATGCGTGTGATAGAGGAAGAGTGAGCCAGGCAAACAGCCTGGAGACATGGTGCATCTCTGTGTTTTTTCTAACAGCATAATGCCTGCCTGCATTCCTGTGGGGATTGTCTTTAACAGAAGCACATTCTTTTGAACTGTGTTACTGGATAGTTCAATAGTGAAGAAGAATGTCCAAAAGACAAGAATATTCTCTCTGCTTTGGTTGTAATACTGTCATCTGTGAGCTGGTCATGGGTTTGTTCGAAATATTGTGAAAGCCACCGAAGGGGTGTGACTGGAAAGCTTCAAATATAGTGTAATTAAGGCCTGAAGGGTGAGACAACTGACAAACAGCATCAAGGCAGAGCCACTACACGGTGGCTTCTGTGAGAGCCTACTAAAGTCAGAGCGGAGTTATGAAAATGAAATAAAGGGCACATTAAGCTGTAGTGTGTTTTGCATGTGTCTGCTTGTTTGGGAAATCAGAGCCTGAGCCATGGAGGAAAGGGATACATGTGGGTTTTTACGTCGGTAGGGATTTGTGTGTATCCGAGTGTAAGTGTTTTGAATCTGTGGGTGGCTGCGGGTTAGCCTTTGACTAGCGGTTGAGTTCACGGTCACTGCAGAATGAGATCTGTCTTTGCTTCTTTAATGACCTTGCTAATGACCTGAGTGGCCAGTAAGCAGCTCGGTCTAAATGCACTTACAGACATGTTAGCCTTTACTTGACCTGACTCGCTCTATCTGTTCAGAGGCTTTTTGCGTCGTTGTTTATTTATGATCTTTTTAGTGTAATGACATAATGGCCCGCCTGTTTGGTCTTCATATTATAGGGATATCGCATGCTCCCTGAAGCAGGGCAGATAAGACAAGCAGTGCTACCAAATCCTGTGAAAGTACCCCATTTGCTTGAAAAGATGTAGGCCAGTGGTAATCAGAACAGGCTCCCAGGGCCACACGGGACTATTTGATTTTGAAAATGTGGCTTTTCCTGATGTACTAAGTGTTCTTCATAGTCATGGGTTAAATTTAGCCATACGTGGAGGATGCCTCAGTAATGAAAGAGAAGCTCGGTTTCCTTGAAGCTGTAGGTAAGATAACTCCCATATTTAAAAAGCTTGCTACATCACGCAAGCTTGCTTGCACGTAAATGCACTGTAATGTGCAATGCTGTTAGGTTTATCGATGCCGAGCTGCTTGTTAATGATTTGATGGCTGTATTCACTCCAGCTTTGTAAGCTTATAATTCTAAACTCTACCAAGTTATTTCTCCAGTTATGTAGTGCAGGACAATGACTGAAACACTGGGGGGGACACTGATTAGATGAGAACTCAAGATTCTAGAGGGAGAAAAAGATTTCTGCTTTTGGACCAGACAGGTAATATGACCACAAGAACAGAAAAGATGCTCCTCCTTACCCTGTATTGATTTTGTAAGTGTATGTGTGTGTGTGCGCGCACACAGGAGTGTGAGAGTGTGCATGCTCTGTCTGGTGGCGTCAGCATGTCTTAATCAGCTCCCTGTCTGGGGGCTCTATGGATCTCATTTCAGCCCTTTGCATCTTGGGTAACAGCACTCTTGTATTCGGCTTGCTCCCTTTGGCCCCCGGCATCCTGCTCTCTACGACACAAAGGAGCATGATGGACTTTAATTATTCTGATGGGGATGGTGCATGAGAACAGCCACAGTTCTAATTGAGCAAGACTTGAAACTTAAAAAAAAAAAAAAAAAAGCATAAATTGTAGTTTTGTACATTTTTCAAATGATTACACTTACACCCTTAAGTTTGCAGCTAGTTTGCAAGGGTGCTTTGGGATTAGGGAAATATTTGGCCTACACAAGCCTTAGTCACTTTACCGGTAATATGCAATTATTTATGCCAGATCCATTTGCGGTTTCATCATCTCTCTAAACCCCACTCCTATCGTCCAGACTTGCACTTAATGTTAACAGCACCCTCCTTCCCCCTAACACACACACACACACACACACACACACACACACACACACACACACCCCTTTTTCCCCTGCATGTCTGTCACTTCCTGTCTGAACAAGAATGGAATGATAAGAACTTCACATTGCCAGGGCGAATCTGGGCCTAGTCCTTAACTGAATTCCCTTTTTCCTACGGGTTAAGTCAAAGTCTAGACTGGGTTTTAATGACGGTCGCAGCTGGCCCCTCGACCAAAATTGTGTCATACTGGCCAGTGCAGTCAGATCCCTGCCCCCAATCCTGTCCCATATCTCCTCCTTTTTCCCTCAGCAGTGAAAAGCCAAAGGTGGGGGGTGTCCAGCCTCCTAACAGCCCCCTAACAGCCCCTCTCCTCACAGGCCATTCGTGCTCTTTGTTCAGGCACGGTCAGCCCAGTCCCTCCTCGTGTCTGCCTAATCTCCAAACAAAGGGCCAGTGTAAGGCCACCAATTATGTGTGTACAAGAGCACACTCATTCACC
>JAOTRJ010000020.1:4569196-4586279 GCA_028564905.1 Leptodoras praelongus
TACAATGTAAATAGTCATGAAAATAAAGAAAACGCACTGAATGAGAAGGTGTGTCCAAACTTTTGGCCTGTACTGTACATGCAGGAGGAAATCTTGCATCTCAAAACAAACACAACTATATACAGAATAGCCAACATTAATAACCACTCATGCTGTAGCCTTACCGTTTGCAGTGTGTGAGAATCTTGGGCTCAGAGCGTGCACAACCAGTAGGATTAATCATAAGAGGAAGCTCCATGAGAGGATGACGGCCATATCTGAACGTGTAGTTCTGACAGTTCTCCACTCCTGGAAGCTGCACAGTAAGAGGTTTGTTAAATGTTCAGCAGGAAAGTGAATTACTCTTTAATCTGTAATCAGACATTACTGGAAATCCTGCCATACCGACTCAATGATGCGCATCACTGCATGGACAGTAAGGCCATACATTTCCTCCCCCTTTACATGATCAGTAAAGAGCTTCAACATGGTCGCATCTTCACGCAGCTTGGCAACTTTCTCCACAATGTTATTCCATATGCCTAAATAAAATAAAAAAAAGTATGACAAACTAGGATGAAGATTCCCACACAACACCTCTGTAGTAATATACTTTTACTCAGCAAACTCCTTAAAGCTAGTTACCGTCTGGACTACTGTCCCGGAAGTGTAGATCTTCCTGTCCATGCTCCAGCACACGCACTTCAAACAAGGGTTGGGCATCCTGCTCACTGACACGACACCGATAGCGACAGCGTCGGTTTGGCACACGAGTGCTCCAGTAGATGCGTGTGGCCTCATAACCCGCAGGATAGATGGCAGTGGGCGAGTGGAAAGCAGCCATCTGCGAGGGTAGGAGCTGACCCACAGCATGGAAGATGAGCCCACCAACTCGAAAGAGGTGTATGCGATCACCACGCTGTAGGATGCTAGCAATCTGTTTGACTTCATCTCGCTCGATGTAGACTCTTCTGAAGACGGCAAAGCTACTCAGCTCCTCTTCACTGGGGCCTTTCAGCTTGTGCTGGGTGCACAACATAGTTTTGTCCTTGAAAAACATACACCGTGCTCGGATGGCACAGGCAAAGTGGTAGACATTAGGGCAGCGGAGACGGTTACAGCTGTTCGTGGCACCAGTCTTCTGGCAGTACGCACAGCGTGTGCGAAGACCACGCCGAAGGGCCACTTCTACATTGATGAGCGCACCACCCTGCGTCTCGTAGACCTCAGTAGACCACAGAGCGCAGTTGAGATGCACCCACAGATCTACATCAATGTTGAGAAGACGAGCTGGACCATCAGTAGCTCCGTCACCCTCTTCATGGCAAAAGCAGCACTTGCGCTTATCGCGCGGCAACTTCTCTGGTCTGAGCGCAATACGCAAGCGCTCCATAAGCTCCGACACTTCTCGACTGTTCTCCTTCTTGGAGCTGCCCTTACGAATAGTGATGATCAACTGGAGGCGCTTCCAGCGCACACCTTTCCATTTCTTGATTTTGGGACGTACCTCTTCGTCCTCTGAGAAAGGCCTACGCTGTTTAATGGGTTTAGGGCAGATCTCCATTATCAGAGACTCCAGAGGTGCTGAGGCAGTGGCTGAAACAGAAGGTGCCTCCTCAAGTGGAGCAACCGGAGGAGCCAATATGGCCTCCTCAGGCTCAGTTTTAACAAGAGCGCTCTGAGACTCGGTTGCCAAAGGTTCACTTGGTGGCTCTGTTTTAATGGGAGCACTGGGGCTAGATGGGGAGGTTGACGTCAGCTGAGCAGGAGGCTCTGCTTCAGGTTTTTGCTGAGCAAGAGAGTCAGACTGAGTGGCAGGTTCAACACAGACAGATGACAACGGTGGTGGTGGTGGTGGTGGAGGAGGAGGAGGGGGTGGAGGCGACGGTGGTGGAGGTGACGGTGGTGGTGATGCCTCAACAGGAATAATGGGAAGATGGCGCACATCAAGGTCTGACACATTGGTCATGTAACAGTGCTGAGCTGGTCGATCCTCTTGCTCGGCACATTCCTGGGTAAAGAAAAAAATATATATAAACCATTCTCTTTCTGGGAGGAATTTATTACCCGATATTAAAAATGAATGATTCTTGTACAACTCGAGTTGAATGAGCCAGACATCAACCTGTTTGATCAGCGACAAAATGTCGACTTGCTTCTTTAGAGTACAGCCTGGCAAAGTGACATCAAACTGCTTAAGCCACTCTGCATCTTGGTTTGTAGATGGATCAGTCTTTATATACAGGGGTCCTAAAATAATTCAAATCATAATGGAAATTAAACAATGTTAAGGAGCATGTTTGGAACAATCCAACTTTTATTTAGTGCCCATTATACTATAACCCAAGTTCCCAAAACGAGGTCAATCAAGAACAGTCAAAGGCAATACACATTTCAGGTTTATGATCAAGAAGCATGAATGAAACCAATGGTTGCAGTTTTAATTGCAGAGTGCAAAATTATTCCAGAAAAATACATGGAAATAATAATTTGATAGGCATCAGTTACCTGGATTGGAGGAGTCAGGTGCTTTCCCGGGGCCAACGCCACCTGCTCTACTAGGACTCCGAGGAAAAGCCACTTCATAGGACCCTGGCATACGCATGTGCAGTAGTTGGGCAACTGCCACCATCACAGAGTTCAGATTCTGATGGGAGAACAAATGTTCCAGGGTCAGAAAACAAGATCATAATCTGCCTGGTAAGCAGATTTAAACAGCTTCAAGTATAAATACCTTGGCTGCAGCTGCTGAGAGGGTGAAGGTAACAGACACTTCATTGCTCTTGGCCTTGTCCCAGGAACCAGATGAAGCACCAGCCTTTCCCTCTACTGGCTCAAATGGTTTAGCTTCTAAAAAATCTGGACATGGGGTGAAAAGATTAGATGGCTCAATCACATGTCGACAGGTCAGTAGACCAATTTTAGAAATAACATTAAAAGCAACACTGTCAAAAAGCATACTAGGGATAGCAGAGCGTGGAATCATAGGAATAACAGGAGAAATGGCTCTATTGTCCTCCTCTTCTTTAAGCTCCAATAGGTGAGGGAAGCGCGATGTGTCATCACCCAACTGGCTCTCAGGTGATGATGCAGGAACAATGGTGTCTGGAACGTCACTGTCATCATCACTCTCCATCCTGAAAGTAATTAATCCATGTGTATACGGTCATAAGTATACATTGTAAATTATTTAACAGTTAGCCCAATAATCTTTCTGCATTTCTACTGCATACCTCACATCTTCATTCTGATTATGCGGAGGAGTGGGAAGCGCCGCTAGAATGTCGACACTCTTCACCTCTTCAGGAACAGTGTCTAAAGGGTACAGAAAACTTTTATTGTGGAGTTTGGTTCATGGCAACATAAGCTAAAGCATTTGAACTTAACGTTGGCATGAATTTCATTGCAATGACCTGTGGTGTCCTCTGAAGTCTCTCTCTGGGTTTCTGCTAGTTCCTCTACTGCAGTAACTCCATTCAAAAGCTTGTGTTGCACTGAAGGAGGTGGAGTTGGGGGAAGTGAGGAAGGCGGAGTTGGCGGATTGCTGAGGTTATTCTAATTGGAGAGGAGAGAAAAATGAGCTGATAATAAAAATTCAGCATATAAATTCATCTTTAAATAAATTCAGAAACCGGCAGACACCTTATATAATAGTGGCTGTCATTCAGAGATTCGTAGTAGCATGAAATTTGCTCATACCTTAGTAAGGAGCTGGGAGTAGTAATCTGGAATATTGTCTATGACTGCATTTCCAAAAGAGCCCTTCAACTGTGTTTTGCCATTAGCTGGACTGCTGCCAAATGGAGCAAATAAATCCAGGCTAGCAGTAATGGAGGGCTCCATCAAAGGAAGAACGGACAGGCCCTGAGAGGATTTGAAGAGGAAAAGCTGATTACTGAATACTGCTCAAACCTGGGATAATAAGGTGCTTCATAATAATTAGGGCTGCACAATATACACGTTAATCATTAGTGCAGTGCTGGATGCTAGTGTTGGTGCAATTAGTTAGTGCAATGCCAAAGCCTTCACTCCTCAAGTGATCACAATCAGCGGGGCAGACAATTTTCTAAATGTGTGCTAATAAGTTATTATTTTAAAGAAAGTCAGTGTGTGTGTGTATGTATGTGTATATATATATATGCAACTAAATACATACAAAAAAGCATGTCTCTTGCTTTCACAGTCCTTACTTGTTTAAGCTGCTTCATTATAGCTTCTGTTTTTCCAACCTCATCTTTCTTGTTCTTTTTTCGAGCATTCGCTCCCCGCTCTCCAGTCTTTGTCGTCCGCTTGGCTTTTGTTACAGGCGGTCTTTTAGTGATTGACTGGAGATCCTAATAAAACAGTAGGTGAAAAGAGCTGAGATTAATTGTTTATTCAAGAATACATTCTACCACCTTAAATTTTTGAAAAACTATTTACGCATTTTTACCTCCATGTTACGTGGTGTCTCCTGAAGCTTTTGCTCCAACATTGCAAGCTTACTGTTAATATGCCCATTTATTTCATTGTGGATCCCATCAGATGTTCTCTGTGATGGCAACTGAAGACTTTTAGTTCGAAGGAGCTTCTGCAGAAGTTGTTGGCCTGTCTCTGTTCTGGGAATTTGCCCCATAGTGTCACCTGGTGGAATTCCAGGGCCTGCAATATTACTGATATTAAGTGAGTCACCAGTGATTTCACGCTTAATAGTTGCAGAAGAAGCCTCCCCACTATTTCCTGAATCACAGTTAATCTCTCGAGGTTCCTGTTTTATATTTTGCACTGCAATCTGGCACAGATCCCCTATATTGGACACTCCACCATCAACCACAGCTGCTGAAACTGACGACTGCGGCAAGTTTGATGCCGACTTGGGAGATGGGCCATTAAGGGGAATAACAGTTGTTGGCTTCTGGGCACCTGGACCCTGAGTCTCAGACTTGAGACCCGATACATCTTGTGAAACCTTAGCTACAGGTGATCTTAATGGTGAGGCTGCTGTTGCGCCAATGTTACTAAATGGGCTATTTTTTCCAGCACCACAGTCTGATCTAGATGCGGGTGATGGATGGTTAGAGATAGAAGTAGTACCAAAATCATGTTTATTAAAAGATGCTGGACTTGAACCAGCTTCTTGAACAGTAGAGCCAGCAGGAGAACCAACATGAGAAGGAGAGGACTGAAAGGGGCTAAGTGCCCTCACACCAAGACACTGTCCCTGGGCTGGTGGAGTCTGGCGCATGCCCATCATTTGTCTTTGCTGACCAGAAAGAGGACTGCCAGGTGATCCCTGACCCATAAGTTGACGAGGAGACATGGGTCTAGCCATGTGACCTAGATGTGTTGAGCGAACCTGATTGATCATTGGCCGTGCCAAAGGTACCTGGCCTCTCATTATTTGATGCTGCTGCTGCTGCATCATCTGCTGCTGTTGTTGGGTGGTTGTGATGTATTGAGGGGAAACTCCTTGCGAGGGCTGTTGAGGGTGCAGTGATCCAGCATTCTGAAACTGTGGAGCCATGACAGAGGGTTGGCCTATTACTCCTTGCTGCTGTGAGCATCCAACTGGAGCTTGCTTAGCAGCAAATGCATAGGGGTGCTGCTGCTGTGCCTCAATCCCTACCATTCTTGGCCCAACAGGTTGTGGGCCTTGAGAACAAACTTGGCCCTGTGTCTGTCCCTGTAATCTCAGCATCTGACACTGCTGTTGAGCCTGCCTCTGAGCAATTATTGCCTGAATCTGCTGTAATTGCTGGTTAGGAGGCAAGTGACATAACTGAGGGTTCTGGGCAATTAAGGCTTGAATGTTAATAGGAACTCGTATTTGCCCAGGAGGTGCACCTGGCCGCTGAGTCATTATTATTTGTTGACTTCCATTAAGTTGTTGTTGGGCTAATACCTCTTGCTGTTGATTTGGATTGCCAGTTATTACAGCCTGATTCTGGCCACTCTGCTGTGCTAGCATGCCCTGAATTTGTGCAACATTTTGACCTCCCTGTTGTAGCTGCTGAGCAACATAACACATTTGCTGACCTTCCTGCTTCACTTGTTCTGTATTAAGGGAGTTTTGTCGTTGCAGAGCAAGTTGCATCTGTTCTTGAGGCTGTAACCCAGTCTGCTGGCTGTTTACATAGCTATGCTGTTGTGCTGATCCAGCAGGTTGCCCTGGCTGTTGCTGTGCTGCTTGTTGCTGTTGCTGAACCATATAAGCAACACTAGCCGTTTGCTGACCAACTGCCCCCTGCAGCTCCCCACTTGGCCCTTGTTGCATCTGGATTGGAGTTGAGGATCCAGCTTGCTGGGGTGGGGTTTTAGGGCTAAGGATTCCACCATCTTTAGGAGCTGGGCTTTGAACATCTTGAGAGAGGCCGGGAACTCCCTGCTGCAAATTATCAACACCCCCTTGAATGCCACTTGAAGGGGGTGTTCCCATTGTCCCCTGTTGTTCTGATGCACCCATCTGTGTCAGTTGTCTCTGCTGTGGTATTTGCTGCTGTTGGAGCTGTGCAAGAGTCTTTGCTGTATTCTGCTGTTGCTGTGAAAGAAGCATACGCTGTGCCAGAAGACTCTGTTGCTGAGCAGTAAGTTGGCCTTGTGGCCCTCTAAGAACGTGCTGCGTTTCACTGGAAACTTGCGGGCCCATCAAACCCTGAGGTCTCTGTAGCTGCTGCACTGGTTGATTTCCAGCCAGGCCTTGTTGCCCTGTCATCATACTTTGATTTGGAGTCATTGGCTGAGCCATGATATTTGATTGTGCCTGCCCAACTGCCTGGTTTCCCATCATACCCTGAGGAACCTGCATAAGGCCTTGTTGATGTTGCTGGTTAGATATTAATCCTGGTTGTACGTTTGGTTGTTGCTGAGCCATTAATGCATTGCTCATCAATGCTTGAGGTGCCTGGCCACCTATAGAGCCACCCTGCTGATTTATAACACCAGGCTGTTGGTTTTGATGTGTTACAGGTTGCTGTCCCATCATAAACTGCTGTTGCAGTTTCTGAACCATCTGCATCCGTTGCATCTGTCTTTCCTGAAGAATCCTTGGATCTGGTCCTTGTGCACCAGTTGGTTGTGGAAAAAAACCACCAGGTGGGCCAGGTGGCCCAGCGCCAAGTGCCCCAGGGTGCGGAGTTTGGCCTGCTGTAAATGGATGCACTTGTGGCATTCTAACTGGCATTCCTCCTTGAGGAATTCCTCCAGGTACTTGACCCATCATTGCACCCCCTTGTTGACCCATTATCATCTGTCCAGGCATCTTGGAAAGCACATGGGTTCCCTGATTTGAGGGACCAGGTGCTAGCATGGAGGAGCCCTGTTGATGTTGCTGCTGCTTACTTCTGTATTCTGCAATCAAATTGGTGTGCTCCTTCTGTTGTTTACGTACCTAGAAAAAAAACAAACAAACTTTGTAATCTAGAAAATATACAACAGATGCAAATGGCATAAGAGCCTAATCAATTAGCATAAAAGAATACTCACCTGATCCAACTGTTTCTGAATTTTACTTTGTTCTTCAGTGACAAGTTTCAGCTTTTCAGCATCTGCTTCTGCAAATTCACGCCCTGCTTTCTTAGCCGTGCGTTGCTTAGCACAAAGTGCTTTGCGGGACTTGCGATGTGCTCCTATCTGTTCCTCCAGAAATTTTAGCTGCATCTGTAGCAGCTGCTGGGTGTGTACAAGCCACTCTTCATATTGATGTTGTTCAGCATCATCTATTGTGCAAAAAGATTCAAATATAGCCACATTGAATATTGTGCTATAACAAACACAGAAAAAGAAAACCAAGGATATTCAGCAGTGAAATTGCTTTTAGGAACAGAAGGCAGAACATACTAATGATGCCTTGGACAAACTGTGGAGGATTAGGTCGTGGCTGAACCTTATCACCGCTTTCCCCTTCCTGAAATCAAGGCAAGCATGATGAGCAAAGAAACTAAAACTTGTAACCAAGAAGTGAAAAAAGGACAATTCACTGACCTTAGATGATCCAGAACCAATGTGGGCCTGAGCATCTGTGCTTCCCGGTGCTGAAGCTAACCTCTGAGCCAAAATGGATACCTGTTGTCTAAAAAGGCAAATAATTTGTCATAAAGGTCTATCCGTACTGGAGGCAAACAGCAATGTATGGTTTTAAACTGAAACAACAAAAGGTACCTATTGATACCAGGAGGTACATTCATGGGGTCCTGAGTCAACACCCTTTTGATGCCTTTCAAAGCCACCATCTTTGCTTTGGCAATAGGGTCCATTATGTCATCAGTCATGAATTTATCCAGATCTGAAAGAACACAAGGTCATATTGTCTGTGAATATGTAAGAGGGGCAGCATGTTATACAAAAGACCAGGAAATCTAAAGATTATTACTCTACCTTTATCTGGGAAAAAGTTGGTAGAAACAGTTTGTGGTTTTGGATGGTGTTGAGGTGGTGGTGCTGCTTGTTGCTGTGGATCGAGAGCAGGGTGAATGCTGCTTGGCTGTCCAGCTCGTATCATGGCTTGTGGCTGCACCACTGCCACATGACCAGGAGGAGGTATTGGTGCACTAAGTATCCTCTGCTGCTGTGGGGTTAGCATGTGAGGAGGCCTTTGTACCATTTCCGGTTGACTCACAAGACCTTGAGGAGGCCGATGATGGGGTAGTAAGATCTGGCCTGGTCCCCCAGAGAGCTGTTGCTGATTCTGAATATTATGAAGATGACTACTCATCCCTCCTTGTAGAGCATTCAGTTGCTGCTCTTGTTGCTGTTTCTGAAGCTCCTTCTTTTCATGCTCCAATAGGTCCTGAATCAACAGTGGCAGTTCACTTGCCTCCAGTGAGCTTTCTACTTTGTCAAGATCAACTGCAGGCGAGTGCTGGCCAGCACCATCTGGCAGACCAAGTGGATCTTCAGGCAGGTCTGGGTGTGGTGTAGCTGGAGGAAAGGTCAAGGTATTAGCTTGGGTAGGAGGAGGAAATGGAATGCCACCTAAGCGGACGGTGCTTAATGAGGCAGGTGAATTCTCTGTCTGAGTTGAGATCTTGGATGGTGTTCCACTAAGAAGCAAAGAGACAGCTTCACCCATCTCATCTTTAACTACAGCTTGTGTTGCCTGTTGAGGATCAATTGCGCTTTTCTCTTCAGGTTTTACTGTAACATTTTTACTAGTATCTGAAGGCTCTGCTTTGCGAGGAAGAGAAACACTAGAAGCTGTGGAAGCCTCAGTCTTTAAAGGTAGTTGTGTGGAAGCTGTGACTGACTGCTTGGCCATTATACCAACCTTTGGTTTCTCTTCCACCTTAGTGCCTGAACCCTCACCTTCTGCTTCAACAAGCCGTAACTGATCAGAAAAAACATCCTTGGGGTCACCTTGATCAAGCTCAGGGTCAGTGTATGCAAGCAAGTCAAACTCATCACTGTTCAGCAGATCATCCAAATGGGGATCATTTGTTTCAAGGTTGTCAAGGTTCCCCAAATCATCATCCCCTTTATCAGGATCCAGGTCGAGTGCAAGATCATCCTCATCCTCGACACCAGCTTCTGCCCCTGACTCTCCAAGGTCTTTAGATGCAAAAGGATCAAGGTCAGGCTCTGGCAAATCTACAGTTTCTTCCGTAGGCTGCTGTTCTCCCCTGGCATTGTTTTGAGAACTCTGCTGCTGAATAGCTGAATGGGTGACGAGTGTGTTTGAATGGGTAGATGGGACATCCTGTGACTGTAGTTGAGGTTGAGATGGAGGAATATTGCTCTGCTGTGCCATTAATTGTCCCAAGTTAGCTTGCGCTTGTGGCAACCCAAGCCTGGGACCTTGCCCACCATCTCCACGAGCAGCAAAAGAAGGTGGCATGGATGTTGGGACATCTTGCTGTGGTACAAAGGGGCGTAGTCGGGGCTGAGGTGCCCTTGCCAAAAACTGGGGTCCAACTGGTAGTCTCTGGGCATTATGTTTTAATTCTATAAACTGTGGTGGAGGTCCGGATGCAGTGTGTGGCATTGTCTCAGGCCCAGTGCCTGGTGACACAGCAAGAGGGTTAGGCATGCCTTGCATCCCTTGCATACTAAGAGGGTTGTTTAAAGGCGCATTAAGGTGGTGCCTGGGGCCAATTTCCATCATAGATGGCTGTGGGAACCTCCGTGGACCAGCAACCTGACCTTGCCACTGTGTAGGAAATGCCGGTCTAGGATACATCCCCTGGGAAACGTTAGCGCCAGGTTGCCTACACACAAATTTTAAGACATCCAATTGTATTAATGCTATATTTCATGCTTATTAATCAAGTGATTGAAATTGAATATGTCAGACAAAAGAAATTATACAAACACACCTTAGCACATTAAGATCCATGATACCAGGTGTTCCAGGAACAGGAGGAGGTGGAGGAGGGCGGCACAGCTTCTCATCAACTGTTCCCATAGGCAGAGGTAGCTTGCCTGGGATGGCAACTTGAGCAACAGCTGCTCTGTCCTAATTGGCATATTATTTTTACAAGACAGTCAATCAACTAGAGTATAATCACCTACCTATATTAGACAAAATGCCAAAAAATGAAACATCATAGTTCATGACATTATGTGCCACAATAGATCCTTGTCTTAGCTGTGATTGTGAATGAAATATACCTGTGGATAAGGAGGTGGTGCTCGCTGGGACTTATCTTGTTGAAAAACAGACATTTCTCCTTCCTGCCAGTTTGGAGCATTATTTATGGGTGCATTTGCCTCTTTCTCTTGGCGAAGTGAGTTCCTTTGCATTTTCTGTCTGATTAGAAATTCTCTAAGTCTCTGTTTCTGCAGTGAAATGGGAGACAAATTGAAAACAAAAACAGAAAACAGTTAACAAAAACAGATTAGATGACTCCAACGATTTTGTACAATTACAAACTGCTTCTGTACCTGTCTATGCTTTTCAAGCTCTGATGGGCTAAGGCCAACAAGAGACTGGTCTTGTCCAGCTGAAAGCTCAGGCAGCTCTTGGGTGCCTTGTATGCCTGGTAGATGATGTGCATCTTGATTTCCAGCCGGTAGCTGTGTCTTAGCGTTTAAATCAGCAGCCATGGTTGGTGGCATAGATGACGATTGCTGAAGTTGAACCTGAGCTTGCTGGGAAGTTATCATTTGTTTTGAGCCTACTGCCTGTGCCTGGCTAATCTGAAGGGGGTCCATACTCGGACTGCGACTAAAACCAGGTGGTCCAGGTGGTTTTCCACTTAGTGGATCTCCTACTGATGGTGAACAAGGAGGCTGCTGGTTAGAATGAGGTGATCCTCTAAAGGGAGCCTCTGTGACCGCTGAGGCTGGGCGAGGAGGTTTGTGCAGGGATGTGAAAGGGTCTCTGGACTGAGGCCGTGAGGGTGGCCGTGAGTGAGGGTCTGGAGATTGAAAGCGTGGGGTAGCTGGTGACTGCACAGAGAGTCCATCATTAGAGAGAGCTCCTGGAGTAAGAGGAGAACTACCCTGTGACTGAGGGCTAGAGGCAACTTTTGGATACGATTCTTGCTGAGGTATAGGCAGCCTCTGATGCATGGTGGATGAACCATCTCCTGACTGGGGCCGGGGTGTAAGAGGAGACTGGACACAGGAATCAGAAAAAGCAGAGGGAGACTGGCGATAGCGCTCGGGAGGATGATTAGGAGACAGACTAGGGGGAAGTGGAGCAGATGAGGTCCCAACATCTCCCTGAAGCATGCGAGGCGTCATAGGAGCTTTGAACAAGCCATCTCCAGAGTCCCCCATTCCCGCAGGGGAATTTGTGCCTAGGCCAGTAGAGGCACGTGGAGAAGGAGCACTCATGTCTGCCCTATTCTGCAGCATTCCTCCTGGTGAAGAAACAACAGTAGAGGGGGATGAAGCAGGAGTGTACTCTTGTCGGCCACGAATTGGGTCTACATGGTGAGTTGTGTGGGGTGGGGAGAACAAAGGAGAGTCTCCTGCTTTTGGTCGAGGACTCTCAGGTATGCCAACAGGTTCCTGAGATGCCTGTTGGGGTGGAAGAATCTGCTGCTGAGGTTTAAAAAATGGATCAACCTGCTGAGCCTTCCGAGGCATTCCTGACTGCATATCTTGGGAACCAAGACTGGTCGGCCGTCCCTGAGGAGCACCCTGTGGGCCAGGTAAAGTGTAACCTGAGGAGGCCTGCAGAGGGCTAAAGGAAGGCTGTGAATAAGGAGTTGGTGGTTGAGATTGAGCATGTGGGGACTGAGATGGGGGCTTGGGAAAGGAGTCATTATGAATGTCTGTTGAACCTGAGGCCTTCAGAGATCCATCTGGAGAAAAAGCTGAAGATGCAGTATCTGGGGTAAAGGGAAATGCACTTTCAGAAGAGCTAGGTTGAGAAGGAGTGGAAAGAGAGCCAGAGGGTGGAGGGATTTGAAGGTGCAGTCTAGGGCGCTCCCCTTTTATCCGTATTGTCTCAGTTTTAACAGGTCTTAACACTTGACTCTCTGCTTGCTGTCAATAACAGGAGAGAAAAGAGAATTAGTAATGTTTTCTCCAACTCTGGAAATGCATCAGATTTATGTTAAATGTATCACCTTCTGTGCCTTGCTGATTCTCTGAGCTGCCCTGTTATCTTTGGCCTTTTGCTGGAAGAATGAAACAGAACATAAGAGGGAAATATAAATACCCGATCTGATGTTAAAGACGTTATGTTACATACGTTATATCTGTGTTCTTACCAAAAATGGAACCTTGTCAGGAGCTGACACTTTCCTCCAAATCTTCATTATCTGCTTGCAGCGGCTTGCCCAATCTGTTAAAAAGTATTTATGATCATTTATTTATAACAAGGAGATGACAGGTATATTTTAATCTTGAATGTTCCTAATTTTCTTTGCAAAACAATTACTAACCAGGGTAGTCTTGCTTGAGATTGGGGAAATTGATGTTAGCATATAGAACAGGGGAAATGGTGGATAGATTTCCAAGCTCTTCATCTTTTTCCCAGCGCTGTAAACTTCGCTGATTGTATGACAAGCCATCTCCTTCCTGTTCAGTAGGAGTTGGAGGAGTAGTGGGAGTGGCTGGAGTGGAAGGTGTTGCCCAAGGGCTTTCCTCATCCTGTTCTGGACTGAAAATTCCTCCACGATCACTGGGTAACAAATATTTATATGAATACAAAGGTAATATAAAGGAAAAAATATAAAATGAATATTGTGTAACATTCAAAACAAAATTATCCTGTGCTTACAGTGGATCAAAAAATGGAGACTGGGAAAGTCCTTGAAAAGGCTCCATCATACTAGCTGTGGACAATGAGCCAGATGTGGAAGCACCTATAAAACATTTTAACCCATGAAGGTCAAGATGCACCTACAGATATCAGTCAGTTGTAAACATAGACTAGCAGCTGAGTATTCGGTTTAATCTTACCAGGAAGGTTTCTTAGAGGCAAACCACTGCGATTACTCTCTCCTTCTAGGACAGGCTTCATATTAGATTGAATCGTCCCACTTAGAGTGCTTCCTTCTGAGGGTCCGAGTACCTTACGGAAGAACTGCTCAGAGTCTTGCTTTTCAGTCCCCTGTGGAAGACCTAAACCAAAAGGAAAAAAAATAGTTTTATAAAAACCAGTTGGTTCTAAACAAAAATTACTGAAAAGTTCAAGAGCAGGTTTTACCTCCATTTTTCTGTATGCTTGAACCAGACGTGTCCCCTAAACTCTGATTACTAACAGACGGCTGCTCACCTATTCCTGCAATTACTGCAATATGCAAAAGTATAAATACAATCAAATTAAACATTAAAATGTTAAGATTAAAATATAAACATTAGACAGTTTTGTAACTTACGTTTTATCTCTCCTTGAGGCTTTAAGCCATCAGCCTCTCGCTTAAACTGCATGGTTGCTTCAGGTGCCCGGTTTTCAACCTCTACTACAACAGAGTTCATATAAAGGTTGAGGTTTACATAATGTCTTTATTTTTATGAATCACTTTCATATACCCAATAATAGCATTAATTGACATACCCGATTCTGAAGCTGCAGGTCTATAGCCAGGAGCAGGTAATGATGGTCTTGGCATGCCCTGAGAATGTCTCTGGGCTTGAGGGGCCAGAAAAGCTCTTTTACTCAGGTCAAGCAACGTCTTTCCAAAAAAAGCTTCCTGCAGGTATGCGGGAAACATGTCTTCCAATTTGCTTTTCTTTCTCCCTCTGCGCTTTTTGGCAAGTTCACCATCTCCCTCCGCTGCCTTAATGTCAGGTGGATCCATATCAGGATGAGGCCCTTAAAATATACATTTAGACATTAACACCTTGGTCAAAATATAAATACATTTTTATATGCTTGGCAGTCGAGAGCTGGTTTCACTTGCCTTCTTCAAGTTTTGTCTCAGTAGCCTGTCCTTCAGAGACATTGTCAACGGACGCAGATAGACTCTTCCTTATCCGCGTGTGACATTTTCTCTGCCGGACCATGAACCCTCCAATGCCTACAAAGCACCAACCAAATCCCTCAGCACTCATGTAACCCTTTGTGGTAATAAACAAATACATAACATAATAATATCAGAGAAGCTACAGTTACCTGGCCTGTAGGGTTTACGCTTCCTCTTCTTTCCTTCATCTGTTTCATCTGCTCCTTTAAGAACATCACAGTCAGCTGTCCCCTCTATACCACCATCTGCCCCTGGCTCCTTGTCCATACCGCCATCACGATCCGGGCTGCCAGGAGCTTCCAGTTTAGAGTCACACTCCATTGACTCAGCACAGCCTGAGAAGGCAGATTTAAGCAAATTTCACCAAAACTATCCATTTCAAACTGATATTGTTAACCTATCCAGGAGCATTTCTAAAATATTGCAAGCACACAGTTACAAAGGCAAAGGTCAGGCATGCATTTAAGAGCACAGCCACCTCCAGACTCACTGCAGATAGAAAGAATAAATGAGAACAACTGAACTCTATAATAACAAAAACAAGGCAGGAGTGAATAGCTTTCTCCTCTTGAACACATAAGGTATGTACGTGCTTTCCAATTTAGTGGATAAGTGGTGACTGCTAACAAACTGCTTGTATTATTACCTAGTTGTAAAATTTTACACATACGTAATAAAGATATTAAAAACATACCTTTCCCCTCCTCTCCATCACCATCGCCCTCTTTCAGCTCCAGGCCATCGGGAGCTCCATCAATAGAGATCGTACCCAGTCTGGAACGTCGCTGTCTGCGCTTATGCAGTGGTGACATAGAAATACTACGCAGTAAAGACATTCCTGTCTCCGTAAGCCAGACACCTTCCAGACGGTAAAACTGTGGCTCTGGAGAGAAAACGTTTATTGTTGGATTAGATGGTATAACGTCTTATATTCACCAGGATAAACCTATGTAAAAAACCTATGTATAAAAATGTAAAAATGTAGATAAAAAAAATGAGACATACCAGGCTCCTTTATTTTGAATGCCGACATCATTGGAGACTCCACTGTACAAAAGCCAGACAAGACAAAACAGTAAGTTGTTGTTAAAATAAGCTGCAAATTTCAAATGCAAATTACTTTACTCGAAATATAACAGACCAAAAAGACTCACCAACAGGTCTGGGAACAAAGGGAGTACAAGCTGTACAGGCAAAGCCCTCATCAGAGGCTTGTTCAACCTCATCCTCTGTATAAAGACTCTCACATACAGCATGTACCCATCTACAAATAAAGGACGAATTTAACTCAACCTTTTGTTTCTAGCATAAAATTCCAGCATTCGTCCGATTATGACTGTATGTACCTGTCACAATGCTGGCACTGCAGAAGCAGTTCTTCTTCCATGAAGTTCTTATGGCATACAGGGCATGTGACCAGACTTGCACAAGGGCCACAGTGGTTATAGTTATTCTGCCACTCACAGTGAAACCCCGGTGAGCTGGCCCCGCAGTGCATGCAGCACACACACCTAGAACAAACAGTATGGAAAACAAAGCCAACGGCAACAAGGCAATGAATACACTTTTACTGTTGGACAGTTCAGTATCCGAGATGCCTTGGAGAAGCAGACTATGCGTCATTACTTGACAGACTAATGGCTGACGACAAACCCTGCTTCTAAACAAAAGAATCTTTAATTTTCTGAATTGTACTTCAATTGGTTCACAGATTTCTTGGTGCATGTACTTACAACACATGTCTAACTCCTGCACTACAGAATAACGTCTGTTGGTTAGTACAGATTGTAAAAGGGCATTAATATACATAATACACACGCTTGCTCAATGAACAGCTGCATCTAAATTTAAGGGCAATATTAAGAGCAGATTTTCAAGGCAATCAGTACATGAGACCCTGGAGAATTATCACTCCAGGTGGACTAGCTAAATAATTTATTATTTGTCCCTTAAATTAAAGCTCGCTTAACAAATAACATATTACACTAAACACTACAGAGGAACAACTTGGGTACCATTTGCACTTCCAGCCTCCCTTCGGCACCGTGTGCAGCGGTGGGTCCAAGCAGTAGGTGTGATAGCTGACATCGCAGTCATCACACAGCAGCAACCGTGCAGGATCGGAGGCCTTCCCACACACTTCACAAACAATACACTCAAGACAACGCCAGCCTTTTCTTAGCATCATCTTGGTGATCTACAGAGAGAATGAGAAAAAATAAATAAATTCTCCACAAAAGCACAAACTGCAGCTGGAAATAACATCGCAGTCATGACATGCTTACCTTGCTGTTTACACAGTATGGATGGTAACACTGGGAGCACTGTGCACAAGCTAGCAGCTGGCCCTCTACACCTCGCCCAAAACTGCCACATACTACACACATGTCCTAGGAAGCAGAGAAAGAATGCTCTGTGAAATCGTGAACTTAAAAGTGTCAGAAATGTACAACCCCAATTCCAATGAAGTTGGAACACCCTTTTCAACCCATTTTCAATTGAATACACTTCAAAGTCAAGATATTTAATGTTCAAATGGATCAAATTCATTGTTTGTTTTGGCAAATATTCACTCATTTTGAATTTGATGCAACATGTTCCAAAACAGTTGGGACAGGGGCAACAAAAGACTGGGAAAGTTGAGGAATGCTCAAAAACCACCTGTTTGGAACATTCCACAGGTGAACAGGCTAATTGGAAACAGGTGAGTGTCATGATTGGGTATAAAGGGAGCATCCCCGAAAGGCTCAGTCATTCACAAGCAAGGA
>JAOTRJ010000020.1:4770000-4780096 GCA_028564905.1 Leptodoras praelongus
ACAGAAAGGACCCAGACCACCCCACCCGGGGATCGAACCCGGGACCTTCTTGCTACCCACCGAGCCACCGTGTCGCCTACTACAAAATATAATTTATTCAAATATTAAAACTTTTAGCTGTGGGTTATAATTAATAATTTGCCCTCCATATGATTTAATAGAGCTACCACTAGTCCTTATGTGGGGAGTTTCAAGGTGCTGTTACGGCTTCATGCTCTGTATGTGTTCTTGTCTTTTTCTCCTAAAGTACACTCTCTGTATTCGATTTATTATTAGCCTTAGATTGTGTGGAGCATCAAATCCCAGTGACTGTGCAATTCTAATGGAGCCATAGCACGAGTGCATTAATATACACCTGTGACTTGCCCTGCAGCCAACACTATAGTCAGAGCTGTTATAGAAAAGTCATCAACACCTTCTGACTTTACAGCTTCAGGAATTCAGCAGTGCTGTAATATAAACGGTGGTAATTTAAAACCCTCGTTATGTACCTTTCTTTTAAATGGCCCGTGTTCTCTCTTCTCAGCGTCTCCTATGGTTCAGGTTGATGAAAAAGGAGAGAAAGTGCGGCCAAATCACAAACGCTGCATCATCATTCTGCGAGAGGTTCCAGAAACGACCCCAGTGGAGGTATTAACAGTGTTGGAAATTCATGGAGTTTCTGAATATGCTTCAGGTATTCCTAATTTTGCTCCTCGTTCTGATCTGTTAGGAGGTAGAGGCTTTGTTCAAGAACGACAACTGTCCCAAGGTCATCAGCGTGGAGTTCGCGCACAACAATAACTGGTACATAACATTCCAATCGGACACGGATGCTCAGCAGGTGAGCGCTCTGGTTTGACAGGTCGGGCCGTTCACACGTGCGACACAATGTTTTTACGCCTGTATTAAATCACGTCTGTGTGTTTCTAGGCGTATAAATACTTGAGAGAAGAAGTGAAAACATTTCAGGGAAAACCCATCATGGTGAGTTGTGTAAATCTGTTGAATTAGATTTTCTAAAGAAAATAAATTGCACTAATGATGATCATCTCATTGTGCTTTTTGTTTCCAGGCCAGAATAAAAGCCATCAATACCTTTTTTGCAAAGAACGGCTACCGCAGCCTGGACTGCAGTGTCTATCAGCAACAGTCTCACACACAGTCTCAGTACAGCTCACCGCTCTTCATGCAGCCTATATACAGCCCACAGCAGCAGTATCTCTACGGCATCGTACCTCCCACCTGGACTCCGTCTCCTGCTCCGTACTTCGAGACTCCTCTGGTAAGACCTTAACTAAGTCTGGAAATCTGGACCAGTTGATCCAAGATTTGTATTTCGCTTGCACTAATTTAGAACCTACACCTTCACAGGCACCTTTTCCTAACAGCGGGTTCGTCAACGGATTCGGCACAGCTGCACACTACAAAACTGGATCAAACTCTCTCAACATTGGACGTCCTTTCAACAGAAACCGGTTTGTCATCTCGGATTCCTTTAACTTTATGTACCTGCACGGCTGCTAGTGCACTGTTTTACATTGTATGAAGTGCAGTGGCATTATTAATTTAAATTAATATCATGAATGTCTGTTTTGTTTTTGTTTGTTTTTTTTAAGTAAAATATATAATTAAACAAAGTATAACTGCAGAGGTGGACAAATCATAAATCCTTTACCTAGCCCAGCAGGCAACTGCAAGCTGCACTGGTGCTGCCCAGGCTTGTCTTTTGGTTGCCTGGAAACCTAACAGACAAGAATAAAAACGTGGCAGCTCGCGTTAAAGAACGTACGGCTGTAGCTACACCTGGAGAAGGGATGAGTGTGTAGCCGTGATCTGTTATTCTTTCTTGATAGACTTTTTGATAGTAGATTTTGTTTGCAGCCTGGAGATGTCGTGTTCCGTCCTCATATTGCAAATAAAACTGTTCCAGTCTTACTGGCTCCTTGGGGATTCCTTGTAGTATGCAGTAGGATTATATGCCTGCTTTGTGACATTAGTTTGCTCGAAACGCTGTCGCCAGTGGCTGCTAATAAATCTGACTATTAAAATATTTCTACTGTTGCTTGACGTGTGAAGCACAGCAAGCAGTGAGGAGTCGCCATGAAACGTGAAAAGCAAAGGAAGGATTATTTTGTTGAAGCTACTTGTCTGCTAGGGAATTAAACACAGGAAAAACAAACCCAGACTTGAAATCTGCTAGTCCCAGGTTCAGTGATTTGTCCACCCCTTAACTAGTTGTTCATGTGTTCGTTTTTTTTTTTTATTATTATTTTTTTTTAATATATCTACATCAATACTACCTATTAGTTTTATACTCTTTACCTTGGCTTTCTTATTGTCCCCACAGTGTCCCACTCTATTCAAGAAAGAATGTAATAAATGCCTTCAGGTACAGCTGTTAAAGCTTGAAATATTATTTGTCTAATCATCACTCCATACTTCTCATGTCTCAGAAATAACCACGTTAAAACAATCTTTAGTTTATCAATTGATCATCTTTTTTTTTGATCATGATGATTTAAATGACTTTATATGATGCTACTTTGGCTGTGAGGTTCAGACTGGTTGGTGTGGTGATAAATTCCAGATGCCAATCCTGATTTTAGTGTCAGTCATTGTTTTGATAGTGAGAACATTATGGCCAAACTTCTTTCTACATTTTTGTTTATCATTATAACTAACCTTTTTGTTTTGGCAGTGCCTTTTCAAGGAAGTTGAGCTCTCTAAGTAACAGGCTGACTTATTTTTGTATTTTTTTGAGATGAAGTATTTTCCTGGCCAGTGTTTTAACATTAGACTCAAAGCATAAAATTAGACTGGCTCAAATTTTGTCTTCTTACCGATTTCCGTGCATCTAAAGTAACGCTTTCGTTCTTGCAATACAAATAAGGTGTTAGGAGATTCATTTAATTATTTATGAGCACTCCGTTATCCCACTGCCAGGGCATACTTCAGTGATTAGATGCCATTCCGTACTTGCTTGCAAACACTGTTTGATATTGTGTAGTTAGTGCATGCTGCCTCACTCAATGGTTCATTGTCCCCTGTCCAAATCTGCTTATTAAATAGTGCGTGAACCTGCAGCAGTTGTATCACATGCGAACCTGTGTTTAAGCAGGAACCACGTTAAGCCCCAGACGAGGGTAAATGATGGACTGGCCTCCACCGTACCTACTGTGTCTATGGTGGACGGGCTCCGCAGTCCACAGCCTCCAGCCAGCAGTAGCTCAGTGCTGGCGACCTCCGATCTCAGCTCCTCTTTCCCACACCTGACCACTTCTACTGAGCCAAACGACGACAGCTCCATGGCCGGACGCGGACGGTACGATTCAATAAGTAGTGCCACATGAAGTCTGGATCTTGCTCTTAGTAATTCATGGTCTGGTCCTAATTATAAGGATAAGCCCTGAAAGAAAAGAATACAGAATAATTATAATAATATAATAGAGCTGTTATTGATACAGGAATGGTCCATTTTTAATGCCTATGAATTGGAGAAGGAATGTCACTATTTCTTGTGAGCTTCAGCCCATAAAAAGCCCTAATCCCTGTATTAAACTGATCAGTGATGAAGTGAGATTACCTGAGTTTTAGAATTCACGTTCATGTTTGACACATCTGTTATACCGAAGGACTAAAACTCTTATTTAATTAACCCTCTATTTACAGGAGGAACACGTACAGAGCGACTCGGAGGAGGAGAGAGGATGAACGAACTATAGTAATGCACATATTCCTGCAGGTTTTACATTGTATCTGTTCATTATAGCACTCTATGGTTTATTTACTCCCCCTGTGTGATTTGTTCCACAGAGGCCAGTTCCTCTCACTGAAGCGAAGGTTTCACCACCTAAATTCGACCTGGCTCCTTCCAATTTCCCTCCACTCCCTGGCTGCTCAGCCAGCCCGCAAGGGGAGCCAGTGCTAGAGAACCGCATGTCTGACGTGGTACGGGGTCTCAACAGAGATAAGGTGAGTTCATGCTCGGCTGGGAGGCTTGAAATCGCACCCAGGAATGATTTTCTTTTCTTTTAACTTTTTTGGAAAAGCTAGATTTGCTTTTGAGCCATTGGTCAGGCGTGAGAGATCATTTGTGTGCATGCAGTTTTTACACTATGGTTTTAAGTTTAATCATTGAATTTCAAGCATTGAATGCTGTGCACACCATGTCCACCATGTGCTGTCTCTCGTGTGCATGCATTTAGTGATGCTTGCTTTGAGTGCAAGCGTTCACATCCTAAATGCCAGCTTATTGCAATATCTCTGACATGTTGAACCAATCACATTATTCAGTGTCCCCAGAGTGGATGTGAGCTTTTCTTGCACATATGCAGATTAAAAACTAAAAGAACTGAGCAGTCCTGGGTCTTGCATGATCTATTTTTTTTTTTCATGACAAGCTCCTAGATTTTATTGTGGTGCTTTGTCATTCCAGCAGTCAGACTCAAACAAAGAATCCACTGTGAGTGCTGCTGCCCCAGCATCTGAGGAGACGGTCCCCAGACCTGCACTGACTGCAAGCAAACCTACTGTTCACGCTGCAGATTCTGCCAGCTACAGGTGAGCCTGAAGACGGCGAGGCAGATAATGGTGTTAATTCTGGGTCTATATTAACACACTTATGCGCACTGTAGTCCTGTCATTTAGCTATGTGTATTATTAGTCTTTATACTCTGAGGTTTTGTATTCCTCCTGTGCTTAGTAGCTCAAGCGCAACCCCTCAGGAGAAGAAACTGGATAAAGCTGAGCCCTCAGTCTATAAAGAGATGCCTGTGACCCCAAGCACCAACTCGGCCATTCCACCGACTCCAGCTCAGCCTGCTCCCGTCTCCAAGACTCCGCTGAGTCCTGCCAACCCTGCAGCCCCACAGGCCAACGCTGGCCACCCCAGCCCTGCCCCTCTGGTAAATGCATTCATTGTGTACTGAATCTGAATTGGTTATATTGCACATGTGAATCTGGACAATGAGTAATTGTCACCCTACTGCCATAAAGGAAATGGAAATGTACATGCTGCTAGGCTATACATTGTATATTTGTTGTCAAAATCCTACTTTGCATTTTATAGATCATGTTTATTATTTGTTTACTGGCACTATGAATTTTATTTTAGCAAAAAAAAAAATCTCGTCTCTTATCTTAGGAGCCTCGAAAACTGAGCTACGCCGAGGTGTGCCAGCGCCCCCCAAAGGATCCTCCCCCTCCTCCTGCACCTCCTGTGGTCACCCCCAGTCCGGCCGGCTCTACCGCTCAGCCTCTCAGAGAGCTCCGCGTGAATAAGGTGGACGAGCAGTCGGGCGGTAGCGAGAGGCCAGAGCGGCAACAGGAGCGTGGGGGGGACTTTAAGAGCAGAGAGGGCCGGCCGGCTCGTGACTCGCAGGGCTTCTACCGCAGCAACGGCCCTCCCAGAGCCAGCACAGGAGGCTTCAAACTCCGCGAGCAGCAGAGGCGTCCTCAGTTCACCCGCCGCAGTTCACCCCAAGGAGCCTCCAGACACACTGGCAAAGAGCAGAACATCCCCCCTGTATCGCCAAAGTAAAGACTCAGCTAAATCCTTACAAATGTATGAATATATACACACATATAAATATATATATATAAATATATATATATATATAAAGAGATGAAATATAAAAAGTTTAAAAATCTAAAATAAATAGCCACCTCTTTTGCCTGGAGCACATCCACAGGAAAATCTCATGAAATGACAATGCACATACGGAGATTTCCTGGTGTACGGGCATCAAAAAAAATTGAAAGCTAGTTAAAAGCTTGTTGAAGGAAGTCATCAAATAGGAAAGAGTGCGCTTCTAAACTTGACAATGCCCCTTCAGAATGTAAATTTTATTTTTTTTGCTTTCTTTCCCCACTTCCTCTATGAGGGTGTTTATACCCAGGAGGTGGTGGGGCGGAGGGAGGGCGTCGTAACAGCCGAGTGCTCAGTGCTGTTGTTGAGCTGAAACAATAACGGCAGTCTGCAAAGAACATATGCACTAAGAAGAAAAGGGACATGCACACTGTCATGTACCTATACAAAGATATCACTTCGACATGCAAGGATTCTACTAATGTTTTACTTTTCTTTCTTTTTTTTTTTTTTTCATTCGCATTGGCAGGTATCTGGGAATGCGATGGTAGAGTGAGTGAAAGATGTACAAGAACTTTGCTCTTTGAGTGGAAGGATGTATTTTACAGTAGTGTCGAATCAGTTTAGGGATTTAGATCCCACTTTAGAAAATGCAACGCCTGCTTGGGTGGATTGGCAGATAGCTAGGAGCAGCAGAGAGGTTTGCTGTTGGTCTGGAAATTGCGTTGGCTTGACATGGCTGATCTAAGCTCCCTGAATCAGAAGAGCTGCTGTTTAGAAATGTGTAAAAAAAAAAACGCGTTGGCTTGCGGAGCTTCAGCAATCATTCATATACGTCATTTCAGGAGGTCTGAGTCGGTCAAGTGTAATGCTGGATCACTGGTTTGCTTTTATTTTCTTTAACTCTTAATTTTAGTTAGATTGCGTAATCAACAGCCTGTGAAAAGATCACAATATCAGTCAGGTACATAGACCCTCAAGTATTTTGTCATCTCAGTTTTTTTTTTTTTTTTTTTTTTTTTTTTTACACTTTTGTTGTGTGTGCATTATTCTCCTAAAATGGCTTCTGACCAAGCGCATTTTTTCCTGATAATCAGTCAGGCGCTTGACTGTGTTTACAAGATTGTCAGCTTAGAGGCAGAGATTAATCTGCTTTTAGTTGCATTTTGGGTGACACACTTCTTCTTCTTCTTAAAATCAGGACCCTCACTATAATGATTAGTAGCTGTTGTGCTTAGGTGTGTGAGTGATTATTTTATTTTTTTATAGGTCAGGAAAACCCAAGGCCTGTATTATTGACTAGTGATATGACTAGCTGTATTGTTTCAGCTGTACAGAAATGGGTTGATTTCACTGTAAAAAAATTTCAACTGGTTTAAATTGTGGTACATCCTAAAACGGTGAACGTTTTGCTTCATTCCTCCTAACTTTGACATGCAGTGCACAACAGTTACAGGATGAAAGGCTGAAAGTATGATTTTTTTTTTTTTTTTCTGTTGCGCTTCCAGGACCCACCAGTAATCCTGATTCATCAGCTGGTTTAACTACAAATGTGTGTGTGTGTGTGTGTGTGTGTGTGTGTGTGTAAATGGCTTTTTGGCTTTGTGGGAAGTATGGAAATCGTATTACTTTTCTTTCCCCGGTGAATATAAGCGATCCGTTTTAGTGCAGGCCATTGAAGATGTTAAGAAGTGAATGATGGAAGTCATATTTTCATATTTAAATTTTTTTTTTTTTTTTTTGAAATCTTTGAGATTTGGATTCTGTTGGGCATTTTAATCAGACACACCAGATTCATTTTTCATGCAAGTTCACAAGATCAGCCAAACCTTTAAGAAATCGAAATGCATATTGTGTCGTCCTTGATTATCCCACAAACAGAAGACTCGTCTTGACGTTTAGATGGTTTACATCAGTGACCTTCTCACACACACACACACGTGCGCGTGCACACACACAAATTTGCTCAAATCTAGAATGACTTATGCTCTTGGCATCTGTACAAAATCACGAGTTGCTTTTGCGTGTACGAGCGATCGCTGCTGGACGATGACCTTTTTGTCGCATGCGCTTTTCAAAGCAGCAGCTCTGCCAGCGCCAGAAAGCAAAAGGACGGGAAGAAAAAAAAAAGACGCAATGTGAAAGTGAACTGGTGCTGTTCATTCAAAATTGTAATCAAAGGAAGATACAGTATTGCTGTTGAATTCATTGTAAGTATTGTTTTGTTTTTGTTTTTTAATTGAGTTTTTAATTTATTTTTAATCTTCCTGCCCATTCTCACCCCTCCCCAGTTTGCGTAAGCCACGTTTCCTGACTTGTGTACAAAATGACATTGGGAGAGCATCACAGATTTAACATTTGTATATTTTTGAGATTTGAGCAAGAAAATACTTGACGCATTTACTAGAGGCTTAGTAATGCAGTAAATAAATAACGAATCACTGGGGCTTTCATTGTTTTTTCTCTCTTCCTTTTTTTTTTCCTCCCTTATTTTCATTTTCTTTTCATTAATGAATTTGAGCAGCTAGTGGTTTAGTGTAATGGAACAAAATGCACTAACTTGTTTAAAAAAAAAAAATTATTGTTCATGTTAATGTGAAATCATATTAGAGAATAAGATAATGACATTGATGTTGAGCGGCTTGCAGAAATCTACAGGAATGGCATTCTCCTTAATGTTTGGGGTCTCACTGTTTAATTGGGTTAGGACTGCTGTGGCAAAGGGAAGAATTAATATAACAATGGATTGAAAGTGTTGGACAGTACATTCTAGCTGTCTGCATAAAATGTCATTAAAAAAATAAATTATTTTGTTTTGGCCTTGGAGTTTCACTTCTTTTTATTGCTGTGTGGTCTTTTTTTTTTTTTTTTTTTAACTTATTAAACTGCAGACTAAGTAATGTGTGAACCAGATCGTTTTTGCACGTCGTGCTGCTTCCTGTACACGAACACGTCTCGGGTCGAGTGAGCGGAGATGCCTTTATTTGGAATCCACAGCTCGGTACGTAAAGAATGATGGACAGCCGTTTAACTATTTATAGCTCTACTATTGGGTATTCAGACGAATAAACTGGTATACTCCATATTTTTTAAATAAGTAATTCTTTATCACGTTAACGTGGGTTTCTGTTCATTTTTAACAGTATTTGAGTAGATCCCAGTACAAACAAACTTTTTCTACTTGACGTGAGCTTTTACGGAGCCTCCGCAATGGTTCCCTCTTTTCTTTTCCTGCATCTTTTCTGTATAAATGTTTTTAAGCACATCTATTGGCTGTATGTCGAACAGACGTGGAACAGATTGAACATTTTCTCAGCTCAAACTTTTTCTCCCTTACGGAGTGTTATTACTTGCCAGATAAAGAGTGCAAAACACACACACACACGAAGTCAAGTAGCCTCTTCCAGGGACATAAGATTACATTCACATAGTGTCCATGTGTGTAGGGATCTGTGTAGAACCTTGGAACACAGTTTGTGTATTTCTCTTTCTGTTAAGTGTAGGTATGGGATTTCTAAGTGTGTGTTCTGTGCATGTGTCGGTAAATAAAGACGGAAGTGTGTGTGTCAGTGTGAATGTGACCTTGTGGGGTCATTTGGCTGGTCTTCATGAGAAAAGTGTG
This sequence comes from Leptodoras praelongus, assembly GCA_028564905.1. Lineage (NCBI taxonomy): Eukaryota > Metazoa > Chordata > Actinopteri > Siluriformes > Doradidae > Leptodoras > Leptodoras praelongus. Next base: position 4,779,192 of record JAOTRJ010000020.1, read on the forward strand.
TATTTTTTTTTATGAAGAAAGAACAAAGATGGATCTGACAAAGCCCAGAAGTTGCTTTTTCTTTACTGAGATTAATGTTAGGGTTACGTGTAGGCATAGCATTAATCAGCTGCATTAATAATTATGGCAACAAAATGTCCTTGTTGGAGCAGAAAGACAAGACGTTTGTGTGTGTGTATGTAGATATAGATATACCTACACACACATATACATATATATATGTACATATATATGGATGTATGTGTACTTGTTTTAATTATCTTTGTGAGGACTAAAAGTCTCCATTAGGATAGGAATATCATGTATTCTACATCAATGTCCTGACAAGTATAGCAAGACAAATGTGTGTGTGTGTGTATACACACACTTGTTTTACTGTCTTTGTGCAGACTAAAAGTCTCCCTTAGGATAGGAATGTCTGATATTTTTGGGCTTGTGAGGACATTTTGCTGGTCCTCACAAGGAAAGTGGCTTTTCTTTGTTGTAGTTTTTAACAAAAAAATAAATATAAAAGAGCCAAAAAGTTTCCTTTTCATTACTGAGGTTAGGGTTTAGGTTAGGCATTGCATTAATTATCTACAGTGATAATTATGTTAATGGAAATTATGTCAATGCCCTGACAAGTACAGCAAGACAAACGTGTGTGTGTGTGTGTGTGTATGTATACACACACTTGTTTCCTGTTCATTACTGAGGTTAGGGTTTAGGTTAGACATTGCATTAATTATCTACAGTAATAATTATGCCAATATCCTGACAAGTATAGCAAGACAAACCTGTGTGTGTGTGTGTGTATGTATGTGTGTGTGTGTATGTATGTATGTTATGTGAGCAAGGCACCTAACCCCCATTGGCTCCCCAGGCGCTGTGGCTAGGGCTGCCCACCGCTCCAGGCATGTGTGTTC
>JAOTRJ010000020.1:5140049-5153897 GCA_028564905.1 Leptodoras praelongus
TGGTCCAATTTAGCCATGAAACCTCCCACACTAAAATGACAGGTGTTTCAGTTTCATTGTCTAACCCCTGTACATTCTACCTGCAAATAGTTCTCCCTTCACTGTGGGATCAGACTGACATTATGTCATTTGCATGTAAGGAATAGTATCCTGAATAGCTACTACCCTTTCTAATTCGAGACTAACTAAAAAGAAAACACCGTACAGTACACACCTACACGTGATAACAATAGCTCTCACTACACACCCACAAGAGACCACAAGTGACACAAATGTAGGGAGGCAAGTTACTGATGCTTTTAAAGCCCAGCCTTCACCATATCTTTTGTAATTTCATTTCAATTAAAAGGAAAAAATACTTTTTACACTAATTGGAAATGACTGTGGATAACCCTTGAATAGAGTGATGTTAATCAACTGCATCATCAACAAAAGAGATTTCCAATTAGCCCCAAAAGATATGGTTAATGTTTTTTATATTAAGGAAGACAATTAAATCTAATAAATCTTATTATCAAGGGGGCTAATTAGCTGCAAGTGGTTATACAAGTGTTAATAATAACATTGTTTCCTAAGCAAACAAGGGAGGAGGATGAGTAAACCATTTTTAATTTCAAAGCCATGTCTTTTCACGCCTCTCACGGAAGATAAGAAGAGAAGCAAAGATGTAAAGTTTGTGCTTCCTTATATTTGAATATCAGCATGGGTTGGCATTCAGGAGAATTATTATTATTTTTTATTTACATGCACATGTATTTATCTGGCAGATGCTTTATTCAAAGTGAAGAAGAATACAGTATGGAGCTGACAGCGATACAAGCACTGCATGACTGAGTACAAAAAGGAAGTGATACAGGAGATAGACATAGGAGGAAGGAAGAGAGAGATACAACTGTGAACGAGGGTTAAAGTTGTGATACAATTCTAATACATGACAATCCATTATAATAGAACAACCTGAATAATAGTGAAGAAAACTCCGATACAAACCACTACTGCAGAACCAAGAGTGAAAAGACTTCACTTCAGACCAGATTTCCCACTGTCTGAGCTCTGCGTTTCACTGTGGACATGTGATCTACTTTTCTACCATTTGGTCTGATAGGTGTATCTGGGGTTAGCCTCTGAAGACTCAACATGTCCTTGTACTAACTGTGGACACTTTTATTCAGACTAAAGAAAGATATCATCAGAGAAGGTAACATGGCTGTATTTGCAGTCATAACAAATATGTATAAAATTATCCTGCCAAAAAAACAATAATTCACTGGAGAGGAAAGGATGTGAGACATGAAAGAGGCATGTTTAACCATTCAAGAATATATTTTACTTGACTCAATATCAATATCATTTACAGTTATGGCATTTGGCAGACATCCTTATCTAGAGTGACCTACATATATCTCATTTATACAACTGAGCAGTTTAGGGTTAAGGGCCTTGCTCAAGGGCCCAACAGTGGCAGCTTGGTAGTGCTGGGATTTGCACCCCCAACCTTCTAGTCAGTAACCCAACACCTTAACTACTGAGCCACCCCTGCTCTCTATATATCACTGAAAATATATAAAAAAAAAACTTACCTTTTACTTCCCATGAGCTTCATGTGGATGATGGAGTCAAAATCACTAAAAATGTAGAAAAAGAATAAGAAAACTTACTTTTCTTTAATCATATGAGTATACTGATTAATTATAAGAGCTAAATAGAGAAAACCATGAGTCAGGCCCCTATTTCTTGTGCCATTGGGATTCAGTGAGCGAGGTGATAAATCTCTCCTCAGCACACGCTGTGCCAGGCATGACTGTCTCCCAGTCTCAATGTTGCATAGTAACAGGGGTTTTATCATCCCAGCCGACTGTGCCGTTGATTAAACACGTCTCTTTTATCGGTCACTGGCATTCCTTTTGTGCCATGGTGATAGAGGCTTACCGGATGCCACTTTATTTATGACTCCAATTACTGCATTGCCATTAGAAAAGGCTTGAGACTAACGAGGGATGCAGCGGCAGGGAGATGTGACCCTTGGAGCTGGATAGATAACTGTGAAGATACTTTATACTAGACCACAGGGAACGATCAGCTCTCTTGTAAATGTATTGTAATGCAGAAAATGTGATAAAACTTAACATAACAAGCCTGTTTTTAAATAGCGCCAAGGGTAATTTGTGTTTAGAAAACAAGGACATTTAGTTCTTGATTGTTGAACATAGCCAGATCCTAAATGTTCTCTATTGTTCTCTGGTTCAGGATGGTTCAGCATGTGGCATTAACACACACACACACATCCAACACCTGCTGAGTCTGATCCGACAGGTGTACTAGAGTGAGGTCAAGATGTGGGACACGACTGCAACCGCGAGCTATTCAAATGCCACGACCCATACGGTGTGTTCTGAGGAGAGGCCACAGAAATGTCACCTAATTGTTGTGCTGTTAAAGGTTACAGTGAGATCAGAGCTCAGTGTGGTCAGCCCTCAGTGACTTTAGGCTGTGAAAGCAAGGGTGCGTGTTTTTTTTTTTCACAGAATGGTTGAAACATTCAAAGATAAACTATACAGACAGAAGTGTTCATACACACCTCTTAATCAATGAATTCAGGTGTTTCATGGAGTCATATTGCCACAGGTGTATAAAATCAAACACCTTGTCAAGGCACCATGCAGCCTTCCTTTACAAACATTTGTGAAAGAATGGGTCATAGGATGGAGCTCATTGAATTCGCATGTGGTACTGTAATACAGGGTGGGCCATTTATATGGATATACCTAAATAAAATGGGAATGGTTGGTGATATCAACTTCCTGTTTGTGACACATTAGTAATGGGAGGGGGAAAACCTTTCAAGATGTGTGTTGACCATGGTGGCCATTTTGAAGTTAGCCATTTTGGATCCAACTTTATTTTTTCCAATGGGAAGAGGGTCATGTAACACATAAAACTTAGTGAGAATTTCTCAAGAAAAACAACGGATACTAGAAGCCTGTGCTAGCATTTCTTTTTCGGTGCTGCTATCAGTGTGTCAAGAGTGGGAGAAGAGGGTTGCATTGACAATCCAACACAATGGGCAGCACTTCACATTTTATAAGTGGTCATAAACTTGTAAAGAAATAATAAAGTTATGTTCAAACCATTGTTTTTCTTGTGAAATTCTCAATAAGTTTGATGTGTTACATGACCCTCTTCCCTTCCAAAAAAAAGTTGGATCCAAAATAGCTGACTTCAAAATGGCCGCCATGGTCAACACCCATCTTGAAAAGTTTTCCCCCTCCCATATACTAATATGCCACAAACAGGAAGTCACCAACCATTCCCATTTTATTTAGGTGTATCCATATAAATGGCCCACCTTGTAGAATGCCACCGTTGCAACAAGTCATTTTGGGAAATTTCTTCCCTCCTAGATATTCCACAATCAACTGTGAGTGGTATTATTGAAAAATGCAAGCGTTTAGGAACCACAGCAAGTCAGCCAAGAAGTAGCAATCCATGTAAAGTTCCACAGCAGGGTCTCAGATTGTTGATGTGCATAGTGTATAATAGTCATCAGAACATTACCTGCCTGGCTGCATTGTGCCAAACTGTGCAGTTTGGTGGAGATGGGATAATGCTATAGGCCCCTCAGTTCCAGTGAAGGAAACTCTTAAGGTCTCAGCATACCATGAAATTATGGACAATTGTGTGCTTCCAACTTTGTGGGAACTGTTTGGGAAAGTCTCTTATCTGTTCCTGCATGACTGCACCCCAGTGCACAAATCAAGGTCTATAAAGGCACAGTTGGGTGTGTTCGGTGTGGAAGAACTTGACTGGCCCACACAGAGCCTTGATCTCAACCCTATCAGACACCTTTGGGATGAACTAGAATGCAGATTGTGATCCAGGCCCTTTTGTCCTACATCTGTGTCTCACCTCATAAATACTCTTCTGGATGAATGGGCAAATATTCATAAAAATAAGACACACTGCAAAATCTTCTAGAAATCCTTCTCAGAAGGGTGAAAGGTATTATAACTGCAGGGGTGGGGGATTTAAAATGGAATGTCATAAAAGCAGTGTAGGTGTCTGAATACTTTTGTCTATATAGTGTATGTACAGGAGGTCATGGGTGTACTGGAGCATGAATCACAGTGAGTTAATGTCTAAATTATCTTCCCTGAAATGGAGTGACTACACTGTCAAACCACTTCACATCCATGAGTGTGCCTAGCCTTGTGGCCAGTTTAAGGCTGCTTTAAGGCTGCTGCAGTCTTATACGTTGAATAGTCATATTCAGTCATAGTCATATTCAGGTTGCTCACATCAGATTATATGATTAAAATTTTTTGCATTGCAGTGTTTACATTCTGAGATGTTTTATGTTTGTAGCCAGACATCTGCTATGGAATATAAGGTCCCCTGAAGTGGGGTAGGCTGAAAGCACAATTTGGGAAATAGCTCAAATAGATTTTTGCCAAAAGGTTCTTCTTCTTCCTCCTCTTCTTCTTCTTCTTCTTATTATTATTATTATTATTAGTAGTAGTAGTAATAATAGTAATATTAGTAGTAGTAGTCATAAAAGTAACATCTCAGGGAACTTGCTCATTAGGGATACAATTTATGTCTGGATTTTATGTCTTTGTAAAGCTGTTTTTGGACAATGTCCATTGTTAAAAGTGCTTTATTAAAATAGAAAGGAATTGAACTGAATTGTAGTAGTAGTATTGTATTAACCTGTGTTGTATCTGAGGTTTATTAGGGTGGAAAGGAAAGAAAGGCAGAATGGTTTTAGACAGCCTGATTTGGTATGAGGGATGTTAAGTGCTAAAGTGTATAGTGCTGCTGAATGTTGCTTTTCCAAGTCCAATATTCATTTTGTACCAGTAATCGACCGTACACCCATAAAGAGCAGGGGCAGGAGCAGTCAATGCATTAATACATTTGCCAGCCTTTCAGTTTTCAGAGCATATCAACAAAGAGCAACAGCTTTCCTGGTTTGTCTACATGAATGTGATGTGTGTACCGTAAACAGTCTGCCAAAACTATAGTGCAGTTGAATTATTTCCTCACTTCCAATAAAAACATAATGGATAAGTGTTTGCACTTGTGATTAAATATGATATTCAGTATTACAGAATATTCAATGAAGAAATTTGAAGAAAAAAAAGGGGGGGGAAATCATTCCTTCACTCATGTTCCCATGACAACAGGCTTACAGAAAGGAATATGGAGTGGATTTGTGCCTAGGCAAAGGAATCCAACTCTGCTTTTTGTGGTCCATGTAGAAATAACATTCAAAGAAAATATGGTGCTTACAAAAAAAAAAAAAGAAAAGAAAAAAACATTGCTTCATTGCATAGTGTAATGGCAAAAACATTTCCTCTCAATGCATTTTCTGCACATCAAGCCAAATGTGATTCACAGATGCATAAGGAAGCTTTAAACTGTAAGCAAGCATTGCTGAAATCTGTCATGATTTCTCTGTACACAAAGTGTCTAGTCTTCTAGAGTTTTTCTGTCCCCAGTAGATTTCTTACATAACCCGCATTAACATCATGTCATGCTTCACATCTTGTGCCTTCTCTGAGGACATAGAAGATAAGATGAAAATGTTTGCAAGACACAGGTCCTGTCTGAATTCAGATGGATGGCTCCTTGATCCTACTTAAGGATAAAATACATACACTGCCAAAAGTGTTGGCAGCAAATCAACAGAATGTTCAACAGAAAATGCATAAACGGACTACTTGAAAAAAGCTTTAAAGTACTAGAAGGTTTACTAGCTCTGTAGCAATGTTTAATGGATGCCTGCCAACAACCAGTTAGATAGCTGGCTAGTGTAAGTCACTACTCTGCTAGCTCTTGCTAGTCACTGACTAGATAGCTAAAGTAATCTTAAATTTGGTCTATATAATAAATTTGATTATATAGAGTTCATGATGGTGAAATTTTAAACATTGACGTATAAGACCAAGAGATGTGAAAATGTTACCTCAAACACTTTTCTTGCTAGTTGCTTGTCTTTTCTTGCTAGTTCCCACCCACTAGCTTAGCTAACTCTCACCTATCACAGGACAGCATGCGCTTCCTCCGAGACACCGCCAGTTATGCTTTCTTGTATAATCCAGCTGGATATGATTGGCTGTTCACTGAAGCACTACTTTCCCTCCAAAAATATATATTATATTATACCAGAACCACAGATAATCGCCTTATTTTCCTCTACCCCAGTAAAGAAATTAATATGGTATAAATCTGCTTTTGTACAATGTTTTGTTGAAAGGATTGATCATTCACATGGCTTCACAATTAGCGTGTATTACTCTATATTTCCAGACTAGCTACTGAAAATTTGGCCCATTTTTTGAGACAGGCATGCTGGCAAAGAATTAAAATAAGAGTTCAGCAGGTTATTCTTAGCCAGAGCAATGGTCTGATGTTCACTTTTGGGGTTCACACGGTTTTGGACACACAGCAGGGCAAGAATAGCACACCAAAAGCCTATTACACGCTTTCCCACACAACAAAGGCATGCTTTTTTTCTGGACACATAGTGCTCCAATTTAGTGAAGAGGAGAAAAATAGACACCAGGCCAACAGAGGTCTATTTTGCCTTTTTGACACCTGTCATCGCCCATTTTAGGCTGATGATTGGTGTAGCCTGAGGGCCTTTAGTACACATCAGGTCAATAACCAACTGCAACATCCAGTATGTTGTGTCTGTGTGTGGCACTTAGACGAGACACACTGCAGTGCGGCTTACATCAGCCTTACGGGGGTAGTTTATTGACTTATCAGTCACTTTTTAAATGGAAATAAAAAGCAGAGGGATGTACCTCCTGTCTTATCGCAGTCAGATCTACAGAGACCATAAATAGGAAACACTAATTGAGCCAGTCCATCACTTGAATCAAAATGGTTTTTAAATGAGTTGATTCTATGTGATTTATTAGGTTTGAGTGAACAACTTACGGTGCAGCAGGGCACAATAATAAATCCCTGATCCCTCATTATGTCTTTATTCCTGTTTTCAAGTGACTACTGTATTATCTTAGCATAAGTAGGCACCCATTATGAATTGCAGTTGGTCTAATGGAGTCCATTTACACTTTTCTTATTGGATTCTAATTATTTCAATGACTAATGGAAACCATTGGGCCAATTCCTATAAGGAGGTGCATTTCTGTAGCATGATAGTCAAGGACAATCATCATAGAATCATTGCATTCACTGGGGCTTCACCATATTTACATGCAAAACATAATGTAATGATGTAACCAGGAGTTAAAATGGATATTGGAAGGCGGTTTGGTTTCAGTTGTCCATCACAAGCAGAAAACTTACACTTTTAACCTTTACTTTAACCCATGGATGTAACTATGCAACAATTTCTTACTCATTGTGTCCAACTGTTCTGTGTACATTATATAGAATAATATTATCTGTTTTTTTGTTGTCTAGCATAGCTATCAAAAACCGCTTTTCTCCTGTCATTTGCAAAATGTTGCTTTACATAACTTTGAAGGCACAACAAAAGTTCAGTTCAATCAGTGCTTTTAACAATAGACCTTTTAACAAAGCAGCTTGAAAGAAATCTGGATGTAAGTTTAGATCCCTAATGAGCAAGCCAGACAAGCCAGTGACAAGGAGAAAATATCTGGATGACATATGGAAGAAATTCTGAGAGGAAATAAGCTCAAGGAAACCTATCCTCTTCGGGGTGACACTAGATTATTAATTATTTTTATGTGCTGTCATTTCCGACTCCTGCCGAACATATGGATAGTGTTTCCCCAGAATTTCCTGTCTTTTGTTTGGGACTACAGATTTCTCTGAATGTATCTTGTTGCTGGTCCTCTGTCCATTTCCTCTCCCAAGGATAATGGTAATGGATTGATTCTTATGGAATGTGTCCAAAATAAGAGAGTTTTAGTAAGAAATGAGACTTGATTTCTTCAAGAATCCATTAGTTTGTTTTCTTTGCTGTCTAAGGTACTCTCAACACCAAAGCTCGAAGGCATGGAATCTATATCTTTCCTGTCTTGCATATTTATTGTTCAGCTTTCACATCCATAGAGAAGACATTAGCATGGACAATTCTGATCTTTGTAGAGACAAAGTGAATTGTATTTGAAACTCTTCTCAAGTCCTGTTCTCCTTATCCTGCCTGTCTTTCAGGGCAGAATTATAAATCATTACTTTTCTACAATGGTATACTGTAAAGTACATCAGTACTGTGTTGGAATGATATTCAGTATGACTATATTGAGTCCTGGGATGAGCACAGGACAGTCATTATGATCGCAGCAACAGTTCTTAGCTACAAATATCCTCTGAAGCAAGGGTGAATCTCAGGAATAAACCGTTTTTAATGTAAATCTTTAGAATATACATGTTGGACCATCCACTACAGCGAAGGAAAAGGTAAATCAGATGGTGATGCTTTTCAGTTATTGCTACTATTGTTTATTGTTAGTGTTTGTTAGTGGTAAATCAAGTCAATTTCACAGATGCCATTATTAGTGGCAAACTGGGGTATAAATGTTCTCGACTGAGATTAGTAACCATGCCAGTTCATAGTAAACAAATACAGCTAGCAAAGTGTGTGTGTGTGTGTTCTACTTGCTTGTTCCTCTGGTACACCGGCTCAGAACAAGTTGTCCATGTTTTGTTGTAACCTCTTTCAGCTCACACTAGCTCTCTTCTCTGCATGCTGTTTGGCCAAGGATGCAGTTGGTAGTGGCAGGAGGCCAGGAGTGTGTATGTGTGTGTGTGTGTGTGTGTGTGTGTGTTTTGAATCTGCAGTTCTTCTGGTCTCTTCTGGTCTCTGCCCTGCTCACACACTCTCCCATTTTGAGCCCACACCACCATCACTACTGCTGCCTTTGTGTGTGCCCTGTTGCCTGGTGATGGTGAGAGTGCAGACAGAATGTGTGTGTGTGTGTGTGTCTTTCTACATGTACGTTTTTGCATGTTTACACCATTGTCCGCAAAATATGTTCAGAAAAGCATAATATAGTCATCATTCAGTAACATTTAATTAGATTGACGATTCCATGCATAATTACGCACATCAATAGACTCAGCTGAAAAGCCCTTGTCTAGACCTTACAATTGCTCATGCAAGTCAGGATTAAACAAAAACCTGTTCGACTAATTAAAACATGTTTTTACCCACAGTTCAAGAGATGTGGATGCATTATCAAAATACAGAAGTGTAGGGTAGCACCGTCGCCTCACAGCAGGAAGGTCCCGGGTTCGAGCCCCAGGTGGGGCGGAGACTCTGGGTCCTTTCTGTGTGGAGTCTGCATGTCCTCCCTGTGTCCGCGTGGGTTTGGGCGACACGGTGGCTCGGTGGGTAGCACCGTCACCTCACAGCAAGAAGATCCCGGGTTCGATCCCTGGGTGGGGCGGTCTGGGTCCTTTCTGTGTGGAGTCTGCATATTTTCCCCGTGTCCGCTTGGGTTTAATCCAGGTACTCCGGTTTCCTGAGTTCCTCAGGTTGATTGGTGTCTCTAAAGTGGCCCTAGTGTGTGAGTGTGTGAGCGAGTGTGTGAGTGTGTGTGCCCTACGATGGATTGGCGCCCTGTCTAGGGTTCCTGCCTTGCGCCCTAGGCACCACTCCCGTGACCCTGAAAAGGAATAAGCGGCCAAGAAGCTGAATGAATGATTGAATGATTTTGAGGCCTTGATGCGTTACAGAAAGCTTTAAACAATAAGTAATACTTTAGGTTCCAGTGTGGCTTGACTGACCTGTCTGCAGTCCAGATCTGTCTCCTACTGAAAATTTGTGAAGTGGAATTGAATTGAAATCATAAATGAATCAGAAAACAGTGACCACAGACTGTTGAGAAGCTCAAGTCTTGTGCACAGCAAGAATTCTACTTGCAAAAGCTTCAACAATTATTGTCTTCAATTCCCAAAGGATTAAAAAGTAATTAAAAGAAAAGGTGATGTGACCCAGTGGTAAACATGTCCCAACTTTTTTTGAGTGTGTTGCAGGCATCAGTTTCTAAGTTTGTTTACATTTAACAAATAGAACTAAGTTACTCAGTGGAAACACTGAAAATCTTTTCTCTGTTCTTTTGTCTGTTAAATAAAGCTTCATGTGAATTAACAAATGACAGACTTCAGTTTTTAGTTTTTATAGCATTTTAGTTTGTACTTAGCCTTCACTAATTCCCATGAAACTTGGTATGCATGTAGCCCTACATATCTGATACGGAATATAAGGTTTGTGTCCCTAAGTATGTTGGGCTTCATGCTGTTGCCCTTTGAATTGGAGCAACCTCAATGCACTTTTTGGGGTAACAGCTCAAAGACCGTTTGGCCAAACATTCTGAACTTTTTATGCCGATTACCCTAGCTTATCACAATTCAGTTTGTTGTACAGTTCCACCTAGTGAATAAGGAAGTGAATGAAGCAATAGCAGCAGTAATTCTTATGCCACAGTGTTGAATTCTGATTGGTCAGAAGATGTTGAACTACAGATCTGGTTCAACAAGACAAATCACAGGTTAGACAATTGATGTAAGACAATGCAAGATAAATCCAGTCCTCGAAATTCGTACATACCTGGTCCTATTTACCATGAATAGGTTTTGCATGCATATATACAGGGGTTAGACAATGGTATGTCACCCATAATGTTGTGTGCATTACAATATTTTGAGCAAAACTGTGCTCTTACCCTGCTAACTGTACCTTCACACTCTGCTCTTACTGGTGCAATGTGCAATTAATGAAGATTTGGCCACCAGGCTGGTCCAATTTAGCCATGAAACTTCCCACACTAAAATGACAGGTGTTTCAGTTTCATTGTCCAAACCATGTGTGTGTATATATATATATATATATACAGACTGACTGAGTACCCAACATCATCATGGTTGGTTAATATGATCTATAGTCGTAAATTGCATTCAGACAAAACATTCACCATGAAGATAACGTGTTATACCCCAAAATGTACTTTATTTGTTTCATTGTCCAACCCCTGTATATCAATGCACTTAGTTATCATATAATATTTTTTTTATTTTATAGTACCAGCTTACACAGAACTTGTAGGATTGATGCTGTACATGATGAAGCTTCATGTTTAAGAAGAATAAAACCCCTACAGGATGTGCTAATTCTGGGTATTGAAAGTACTGGGTAAACATTTTGGGTATTGTCAGATCATGCATCACATCACCCTTATGTTGATGAGTTTCCTATAACAGCATGCCCCATCAATTTTTCCTTTATTCCTTAATTGGAGGCTGATTTGTGAAACTGAGAAGTGAAGCTGAATCATACTTAATTCATGCAATTACAGCTGTTGGCACATGCAGGTGCTTTATTATTATTTACATTTACATATTAATTACTGCAGTGTTAATTACTTTGTTTATTATTTATGGTGTATTTGTGCTGAAATTCATGGTTTGTTAACATTAACAAATGCACCAAATAACGTTCACGTTCCTGTTGGTCCAGGCCGCTGGTCAGAACGCCCACGAGAGAACCCAAGGTCGGCAGGCCTTAGGCTAAATTAAATACCAACACTCGGAGCTGAACAGACACGCCGAAGCTCTGTAGTGTGATAATTATATAACGTGAATTACCACTCAGCATCCCCGTGTTGTGATGGCAACCGAGCGTAGTAAATAGAGCAGCAACGTGATTTGAAACACAATGAGGATTCGGGGCCTAGAGAAAACAAGAATATTGAGTTTTTATGATAATAGCTTACTCGCATAATCGTATGCACTTCACCGCTATCACCTCTACACCGAATATTACATTTAGGTGCAGCGTCTTCATTGGTGCGCGTTATTTATTTATTTATTTTTATTAGAAATGATTCATTGTGGCTCTGTGAATTTCATTAATATTCAGATCTATCAGGGTAAAACGAGGGCACGTGTTAGGCAGAGAGTCCTACATGCCTCATTAGCCTGCCTGCAGCACATACACACTCATACACACCCTCACAAATGGGGCTGCCATAACAAATATGTCATATTACTATTTGGGCTGAAACAAAAATGGAAAAATGGGATCTTTGTCCAGACCTCAAATATACTTTTTTAGTCCACATAAAAACTAACCATGCACCAAACCCCTTCATACAGCCTAATCTTGTTTTTACACAGACCGTACATGAGTGTGTGTGTGTGTGTGTGTGTGTGTGTGTGACAAATCTGTCTGCCATCACATGCCAAATCAGGAGAGAGAGACTGTGGATGTGCTGGTTGGACGCTGCACTGCGGCATACCCTGAGTGTGTCTGTGGAGAGAGTGTGTGAGACAAAGAGAGTGTGTGTGTGTATGTGTGTGTGTGTGTGTGTGTCTGTGGGCATGCTGCAGAGGCAGACAGCTCATCAGTAATCAGAGAGCGACCCTCGCTTCTTCACTACAGGCGGTACGCACATACACACACACGTACACATGTTCATACACACACACACACACACACACACACACACAAAGTGACAAAAGTAAAACTGAGCAAAACACAGATCTGGTCATGAGTGTACTGCCTGCTGCTTTGATCCAGGTCATGCTGAGCAATAAGGCTGCGCTTGCTTTGTTGACTGTTTACTTTAATGCAGGGACCATTTTCTAACCGATAATGCCCCATGCCCTGTGTCTGCACAGCTGAATCCTTATCGAGCAACAAAGAAATGTTCCTTCACTTCCATTTCAACTGAGATATGCATCCAATCCATAATCCTGGTTAAATAAAAACATCCATATGGATAATACGGATTTATATGCATCATTACTTTGTAGTATCCCAAACAAACAGAACTAATATTAGATCAGGTACCGATCCTGGCAAATGTTTGGCACAAATTACATTGCTTTCTGCTTTTCTAACAAATAAAGAATTTTCTAGCAGTTCTATTTAGAAAGCCTTGGTGCATGTCTGTTAAAGTAAACCCACCATTCTGAGCCAAGAAATAATCTGTGTAGAATAATTTCATCCTCCAGCTCTTTACCCTGTTCAGGATCTGGAGACTACTCCGGGAATACTGGACGTGAAGCAGGAATACACTCTGGAGGTAAGACACTGATCCACATCAAGGCACCTCACAGCTAGATGCAGTTTAGCACAGCTAATCCACCCACATGCTATCAAACCATGCTCGACATTTGTATAACCAGAAAACAACTAAAACAAACTGAGATTTATCTATACACCAGGATCTAGTATGTCTATGCAGATAGCTAACTGGTACTAAACTAGCTTGTGGTTGCTGATTTATTTTTTTGTTAGCAAAGTTAGCTAGCTAGCAGACTTAGCCAGCTAGCACACAGGTTCATTCGCTGAAACTTACTCTAATAATTTGTGTATTAGGTTCAAGCTATTTCGTAGGTAGGTTTATTTGATCATTTATTTGTAACAATGTATTTCAAAAAGACTTCCTGAGCTTTTGCAAACTGTTTGTGCAGTGCTAATATATTTGAGTCAAGAGAAATTAGCTTCATCTTTGAAAAACCCATATTTCATTTGTTGAAGAGGTTAAAGTTATAAATATAAAAACATATGCTTGACCTACTTAGAAAGGTGTAGATGATAGAAGCACTCAACGTAGCTAGCTGGTTTTTGTACAGGTTCTCTGGCTGCTTTCTATCCATCAATAATAACCGTTTTGTGGACTTGCTAACACCTTTTTTTTCCATCCACCCATCCATCTTCTTGGCCACTTATTCCTTTTCAGGGTCACTGGAGAGCCGGTGCCTAGCCGGCAACACAGGGCGCAAGGCAGGAACCACCCTAGACAGGGCACCAATCCATCGTAGGGCACACACACTCGCTCACACACTAGGGCCACTTTAGAGACGCCAATCAACCTAACGTGCATGTCTTTGGACTGTGGGAGG
>JAOTRJ010000020.1:5207656-5224061 GCA_028564905.1 Leptodoras praelongus
CAAGCTGCCACTGCTGGGCCCCTGAGCAAGGCCCTTAACCCTCAACTGCTCAGTTGTATAAATGAGATAAATGTAAGCACTCTGGATAAGGGTGTCTGCCAAATGCCATAACAGTCACAGCTGGAATACTAATAGGCTGAGTTGCATTAAGGCATAGTTCCTAAAACGGTGTCCTGGAGCACACAGCTATCTGAGAAGCAAAGCCAGGTCTATGATTTTGTAGTCCTCAAGAACCATTAAGGATGGAGGATATAGCGAATCTTTAAAATGTATTTTGCATTCATAATTGGATGCTTAAGACTACTGTTTTCTACTACCTTTAAAGGATACAATTATATTTTACCTTGAAAACTGTAGTGCTTTTTTTTCTTCCCATGTAAAGTGTGTTCAGGTGTCATCAGCCTGTCTGTACACGTTGAAAACTTAACCCTGAAACTAGGGCGCAATTCTCACCATCAAACATTACTCAAGGCAGCTTTTAGCCATACCTTTCTGAAAATGGAGAAAATTGTTTTTTTTTTGTTTTGTGGAAAGACGTTGGGGCATGGATTAATGTGTTATTCTGACACTAAAACTGTCCACACTCTGTTCATGATTATCAAGGTAAGACACTAATGTGTGTGAAATAGCCTGCGATAAAACTGTCACTGTAACACAGTTACAGGTAGGTCCTGTGTCTGAAATTGTGGAAAAAAATATTATGAACAATTTCACAGTTTTCAAATAGTCTTTTGTTTCCTCAGACAACGTCACCTCAGAAGCATATGGTGAAGAGCAGGTCTAAGTCTACGGAAGAAATCCAGCAAGCCAAGAAGGTGATGATTCTGTTTTAGCACTTTTTGATTTGGGACCAAAAGCATGACTAATTGGCCCCTCACTGCTACATTAAACATACCAGCAGATAACACCAGTTTAAACAGTGAAATTGATGGATAATCTATCTGCTCATCAAAGAAAAAAACAGTTGGCGTATGCTTTGATCCATGACATATCTGATTGATCAGAAGATATCGATTATTTTTCAATAGCTAGGTAGACCAGTGAGAACAGTGAGAGTAATTATGAGAAAAGGAAAGAAAAGGGAAAAATGAATAGAAGTAATGTGCCATACTTTGCATATGGCTATGAATAGTGGATGGTAGTAATGTTCAAATAGCGATAGCAGCAGCAGCTCTGACAACAGTACAGCTGTAATTCAATTCACATGTGTATACACTGAAGTACCAGAAAAACTGGTATACCAGTTAATACATGGTAGGTCCACCACACCACAGGATCTTGGAGGGAACGTTGCACAGTCCTCACGCTGATGTTTTTTGAAGCCCCTGCGTTGAATTCCGATGTTACATGAGGCAGTGTTGCTGCAAACGATTCTTGTCTACTGACGCTGGTCACATTCACCCATTAAACCTACTGTATTAAACACACTGAAAATCGCAAAATCACGATAACTTGCCATTCTCACGTCGAAAACCGGCTCTAGAAGCTTCCATCGATGTCTATCGCTTTATATACGCACTGCTGGATGCAACCAATGATGTGTATAGGTGGCGTTGCTATGTATATTGCATAGGCTCCCGTACCAGTTTTTCTGGTACTTCAGTGTATTACTACACTTATTCTATACTATTGATTCTATAGTAACTACTAACTGAAGGGAAGTTGTCAATATAATATAAGACGGATAAAAAAAAGTTGTATAATGAACATTTGGTAAGATTTCTGTAAGTAGATGGTTAATTTGCATTATAAGGAAAGGAGTCTCCAGTATTAACCCTGCGAGTTTTAGCCTTTTGTAGACGGCTGTTATACTTTCTGACTTCTCAGTTACATGGCAAGCCACATTGTTCTACGCTTATTAGCTTCAAGAGTTTGAAAGAAAGTGTGTCTGGTGAGGGATTGACTAGCTTTTATACTGTAATATCAGGCTGTTATTTACATTTACGGCATTTGGCAGACACTCTTATCCAGAGTGACTTACATTTAATATCATTTATGCAGTTGAGGGTTAAGGGTCTTGCTCAGGGGCCCAACGGGAGCAGCTTGGTGGTGCTGGGGCTTGAACCCCAAACCTTCTATTCAATAACCCAACACCTTAACCACTGAGCCACCCCTGCACATAATAAAATCTTTTTTTATTTTTTTTTATGTACTAATCCATTATCATCTCCATATTGTCCCTCTGAGTCATCTGTTTTCATTTTCTCTATTAAATCTTAACTCTATTGCCTGAACCTGTGCACCCCTATGAAATATTTGGAAAATTCCACAAGTCACACGCTCACCACGAAGTTGCAACGACCCTAGACAGGGCACCAATCCACAGGGCAGACATACACACACACTAGGGGCACTTTAGAGAAGCCAATCAACCTTACGTGCATGTCTTTGGACTGTGGGAGGAAACCGGAGTACCCGGAGTAAACCTACGGGGAGGACATGCAGACTCCACACAGAAAGGACCCAGACTGCCCCACCCGGGGACCTTCTTGCTGTGAGGCGAAGGTGCTACTCACCGTGTCGCCCTATTATTATTATTATTATTATTATTATTATAACATCAACAACACTAATAATTATTTTTTATTGTTTTTGTTTTATTTAATTTTATTGCTGGACCAGCATATTTATAAATATTCTACTGAACTGTACAGTAACTTGTAAATAGTATTTGAGTAAAGTAAATTAGAGTAGTAATTAAAGTAGCAATAGTTAATTAGTAAATGGTTAATACACATATAGGTTTCTAATTAGTGATAATTGTCCATTCTTATATTACAATGAATATACACAGAGTAATTTAAGTTTCTTTCATTTTTTTAAACTGAAATGTAACAGCACAATGTATGTAATATGAAATATTTAAAATAATAAATCCATAACAATGTAACAGCACAATGTATGTAATATGTACTAAAATTGCAATGTTGTCAAACTGTAAGACCATCAATTATTCTTTCTAAACTATTTTTGCTGTGCATGTTGCAGACCAGACTTCTGGACTCTTGTCCTTCTGGTAACTTATCAAATTCAGGCAATGACAGTATTACTTCGTTTGTACTTCGTTAAATCATTAGAAAGGTACACAGTATAATTTTAAGGTTAGGGTTAAGCACCTGGTAAGTCACTTTTCATTAAGAAACCAGCCAACAGAAAGACACAAGGATCCTGTCAAACCTTCACCACACTGCATCTTGGTTCACTTGTGTGCACTCAGCAGAGTTACCCTGCACGCAGACTCTCATGAAAGACCCGCAGTCTCAGAAGAGCACAAAGGTGTATTACTCCTTACAAAGCAAGCAGCAGCACCCACATATCATCCCTAAATATAGTGCTCTAACAGCTGCAGCTATTTTTCCTGAGCTGCTTCCACCTCTCTCTTCCTCCTACTGTTTTGCTCTCCTCTTCCTCTTCTGTTATCTTCCAAAAAATCCTAGCGTCCATCCATCCAGGCTGCGGAACTCATTAAAATATCCAAGGCAGCTCAGGCACCTGGGACAAAGCATAATTAACTAGATACGTCACACAAGAATCTTGTGTGAGATTAAATATAAATCTGTCTTCCAAATTAAAAAAAAAAAAATCCACAGGTCATATGTTTAACAGAAGTAACATCATCCAAATATCCTGAAGCTCATGAAAAGAAGGAAATAATAGACTTTTTTTTCCACCATGACGCCACTTCAAAAGCAAAATGCTGTTAGTCATAGTATAGATGCTTTTATATATACTTATATTTAAAAAATAGCAAATCAATCATAAGAACGTCATTAATGTCTTTAGTGAAAACACAAATTGTACTGGACGAGTAATGCCCCTTATACTGTCCTTTGATTTGAGAAGAAATAATAACAGTTTCTTAAATGTATCTGTTCTGGAGGTTTTCTATTGGGAGTTAAGGTAAAAGTGGAATCTAATTTGTTCACTTATATATTGTACATATACACCAATTAGCCAAAACATTAAAACCAGCCCTCTGGGTCCACTTGTGCCAACAAAATAACTCTGACTCATCGTGACATTATCTCTACAAGACCTCTGAAGGTGCACTGCTGTGTATCTGGCACCAAGACCAGCAAATCCTTAAAGTCCTGTAAGTTGTAAGTTAGGGTGTCCAAATCTGACTTGTTTTGTCTATTGTTAATGTAAAACCTTGAACCCCCTGTCATGTTCCTCAAACCATTCCTGAACAATTGTTTGCAGTGTGGCAGGGAGCCTCATCCTGCTGAAAGAGGCCACTGCCATTAGGGAATTCTGCATCAGTGTTTATTTAGGTGGAACATATCAAAGTAACATCCACACGTATACCAGGACCAAAGGTTTCCCAACAGAAGATTGCCCAGAGAATCACACTGCTTCTGCCTGTTTGCCTTCTTCTCATAGTGCATCCTGGGCCATCTCTTCCCCAAGTATGGATGCACACACACCCAGCCATCCACGTGATGCAAAAGAAAATATGATTCAGCAGATGAGGCTGAGCTCCATGGTCAAGTTCTGATGCTCATGTGCTCCATGTGGTCTGCAGCAAGCTGTATCCTTTCTATCATAACCAGCATGAACTTTTCAGCAATTTGCACTACAGTAGCTCTTCCGTGATATCGGACCAGACGTTCCCGTACACCCCGTGCACATCAGTGAGACCTGGGCACCAATGGCACTGTCACAGCTTCACCGGTTGCCCTTCCTTGGACTACTTTTGGTAGGTACTAACCATTTCACAGTTTTGGAGATGCTCTGACCCAGTTACCTAGCCATTCCAGTTTGACCCTTGTCACTCAGATCCTTACAGTTGCCCATTTTTCCTGCTTCTAACACATCAACTTTGAGAACTGACTGTCCACTTGGTGCCTAATATATCCCACCCCTTGACAGTTGCCACTGTAATGAGATAATCAATGTTATTCACTTAACCTGTCAGTGGTTTTAATGTTATGGATGATTGATGGAAAGACAGTTCCAATAGTAAACTAAAATCTGTGAAACAAAAAATAAAGAATTCAAATAAAAACATTCTACCAGAACAATGCTCATTATGGTTTTGCAGATTTCTCCAATTCAATTTTTTTAATTCTCCAATCTGACGGGTCAGGATGTGTGGATTAATGTTCTATAACATGGTTGGGATGCAAGGTTTATATAATTTCTATAACAGAATCTTGGGTTATATGTTTTACGCTCAGTATAAACCAATGTGTGAAGAGATCTGTAATGAGATCTTTGTTTAGATGTTTGTTTGGAAAGAGTCTCCAGAGTCAGGGCTTTGTTGAGTGTTCAGTATACAGTACTTTGTGCTTATACATAAATGTGACAAGCTGCATTTTTTTATCTCATTAAACTCAAGAGAAAGAAAAAACAGAGACTGGTGACTGAACAACTGTTTATAGCTCCTATTGTGTACATAGGAACAAGGAAAAGCTGAAAACGTCTATACAAGATCCTTGCAAGCTCCATACATCTTCTCTGCACTACATAAATAACCCTCTGGTTCCCTCTGCTTCGTCCTCTGTAACTGCTGAAGACTTTGCCACATTTTGTTATAGGAAGATTGAAAAGATCTGCCAGAACTTCACTCCTACCGAAACTCCTACACTACAGTCAGGATTCCCCCTCTCTTTCACTGGTACATTTTTCTAATCCATTTTTCTAATCATCTTGTCCTGCAATCCTACCACCTCCAATTTTGATGTAATTGCTTGTACAATGCTCCAGAACATCTCATGGAGGTCTTATGAGATGTTCTGGAGCATTGTACAAGCAATTACATCAGAATTGGAGGTGGTAGGATAAGACCTCCTCCTCTTTCTCACTACTATCATTAATGGCTCCTTAACATCTGGTCATGTACTCAAGAGAACAAGGGTTATTCCCATCCAAAAGAAACCCACTCTGGATCCCTCAGGCATCAGCAACTGCCAACCAGTATCACTTCTCTCTTCTCTTGCTAAAATTATTGAAAGCACAATCTACAATCAGCTGTCTCTTCATCTCTCACAGAGCAACCTTCAAGAGCCTAATAAGTCCAAAGACACCACACTTGTGGCCATCTCTGAGAAGCTCAATGCTGCTAGATCAGCCAACGAGTCTGTGGAAGACTCGGCAGCATTTGATACAGACAACTAGAAGACTCTCTAGTCCATGCTCATATCAGGTCTATAGAAGAGATCCACATCTTCATCATACAGACTTCCCACTGGCATTCCACAAGGCTCAGTACTTGGTCCGTTCCTGTTCTCCCTCAGTAAGGATATGATGAGGTCATAACTTCACATGGGTTTTCATACTGCTACTATGTGGATGACACTGAACTCATGTGCTCCTTCCCTCCCTCAGAGAATAATCACTCATGTTTATTCTCAGCATCTCATCATGGAATGTAGCTCATCAGCTGAAACTTAATCCCAGGAAAACTGAACTACTGCTCATCGCAGGTTGTTCGTCAAGTTCTTGTGATCTTCCTGGACAACTCTCAGATTTCGCCTTCTGTCACTGCACATGACCTTGAGATAACCATGGGCAATCAACTGCCCTTTTCCTCTCACATTCCTATTCCCATGACTCTCATTGCTAAGCTTCCTCCACCGGTTTACTGATGCTTGCCTACAAAGCCAAAAATGGACCAGCACTCACTTACCTTAAAGCACTTTTCACACCCTGCACTGCACTTCGCTCACTCTGGTCCTCAAACACTTCTCAGCTGGTCCCATAATCTCTCAGGGTACAAGGAAAACATGCATTACAGCTCCTAAATTCTGGAACTTGGTGATGGAACGAACTTCCCATAGATGTCTGAACAGCTGAATCACTGTCAAGTCTTCAAGTGATGACCAAAGACCTACGTCTTCCTGAAGTACTTAAATTAGCACTTTAGATTGACAATGTTCCTAGTCCATGACCTACTGAACCAGTATCAGGAAGTATGTATTAACAGAGACTTCAAAGCACTTCTGGATAAGGGCTTCTGCCAAAGCAGATACAAATATGCTCCATACTACCCCAACAGCAATATCATAATTATATTAAAAACAAGAGCTAGGGAAATGTGGAATGAAACACACTATATACTACAAACACGATAAGCTATACCCAAATGAAGCTTAGCCACAAAACACAGAAAACACTTATGCTAATTAAAGGAACATAAAACAGGTGCAAGTGATCAGCAAGGTACAAGACAGGGTCATGTGAATTGCTGGGGCTGATGGGAAGTGGTTTACCTCTCTTACCACTTAAAAATAAATAATACACCTCAAAAAGCAGAAAGTAATTGCACAAATTTGGTTAAACGCTGTGTGTTTTCAGTTTCTTCACTGTGACATAATTCGACCCCAGACTTGCAATAGAAATGGAAACAATAATTTTGTTAAAGTATTTTATGAATATAATTTTATTCCATTTTTTAAATTTTATTAATACTACTAATACTACTACTACTAATAATAATGATTTCAGTGCATAAAACACATAAATGTGAAATAAAAACAGAAGAAAAAAGACTCAACAATTCAACTGTTTCACTTTATCTGTACACTGAAGTACCAGAAAAACTGGTACTGGATCCTATGCAAAATACATAGCAATGCCACCTATGGACATCATTGGTTGCATCTGCAAGTGCATATTTAAAGCGATAGATGTCCATGGAAGCTTCTAGAGCTGTTTCCGCCACGAGAATGGCAAGTTATCACAGTTTTGGGATTTTCAATGCAGTTTAACAGTCGGAGCTTGTGAAATGGGTCATAGCATTTTGGAGGTAGAAGGAAAGTTTGGATTTTCACGTATGAACTTTTCAAGGGTGTACTGTGACTACAAGAAGGTTGTAGGTTGCAAGAATCATTTCACGTGACACAGGTGCAACACTGCCTCAAATAACATTGGAATTCAATGCTGGGGCCTCAACAAACATCAGCGTGAGGACTGTGCAACGTTCCCGCCAAGATCCCCTGAGTTACTGATACCAAGTACTAATTGGTATATGGTATACCAGTTTTTCTGGTACTTCGGTGTAGCTTGTTCAACAGATTCTCTATAGAGTATATGTTCATGAGCAAACTTACAGAGTATCTCTAACATTCCAACAGGTTGTCAGGGTTGGGGTTAGGGTTAGGTTTAAAGTTTAGTTGGAAACAAAACAAAACTAACAAAATTTGGAAAATCCGACATACACTGGAATTGCCAGCAGTTTCGGGGTTTGGGTTTGGGTTAGGGTTTTGATAAAGGTTAAGTTTTAAGGTAAGGGTTTGGGTTTATCCCTTTTTATGCACTGGCCTACTGAATCCCACTGTCATAAACAGCAAAAACAACCCCCAGAGCTAGAGGTGATAGGTTAAGGTAAGATTTTGGAGGAGATCTAGGGTTAGGTTGGGGTTAGGGTTAAGGATTGGTTTGGGATTAGGTTTGGGGTTTAGGTTTAGGTTTATGTTCATAAAGATTAATGACATTGTTTGAAACATTATACAAATTTAAATTACCAATTTAAAATATGGTCACGCTAAAACATAGTCACGCTGTTAACCATGCCGGCTGTGGGTCGTCATACCCACTGTGCTCCATAGCACTGTGAGCCTTCACAAACAGGCTTACAGAATCACGAACAAAATGCACAGAATCAGGCACAAGAACACACAAAAGTAGGACCATAAATTATTAATAAAAAGCAAAGTAAAACCAAAATACAATAATATTTGGCTGAGTAAGATACTGTAATAAAAGTCTAATTTAATGCAGTAGTGAGTGTCTTTAGTGCCTTGAGTACCAACCTTTTTAGATACAGAAGTTCAGAAACTGAATATAAACTAAAAATACATGTCCAATTGCATCTGGAAATGTCCAAGCACTAAACAGGGCTTCCCACAGTGTTTCCCGAAATTCACTGCAGCACAACGATCATCTCTGACGGTTATAGTGAGCATCACATCGAGCACTCGCTCTCTCTTTCTATTAAGTAATCTGATCTTATCCTTACGGTGCTTTTTTAGAAATTGGGCCACTAAGATTGTTACTGTATCTAATTACATTTGTCCTAAAACTATTCATAAAAGCTGCTGTGATTTCACTATGGTTGTTCATCATGATGCAGTACTGCAGTAGAGAGATCTGCAATATGAACAATCCAGATCAGTAAAATGCTATTTTAGTCCATATCATGCAGACCTACATTTGATCTATTCATACCTTAACCCCCAATGTGCTCAAGTACTGAGCCAGAGCAACACCAATTGTACACAAAAAGATTCAAACATCTCACATCAGATCTGATTTTATACATAATCCTTAAGAAAGAATCTAAATATTAATTTAATCTTAATCTGGGATTGAAAAAATAAGTGTTTTAAAGCAAGATGCTACAAATGACAATTGTGGTCACATCAATTATTTTGCTAATTTCTAATTTGTCTTATAACATGATCGCTACTCAATAAAAAAAAGAATTTGACTATTTTTATCAACAAGCAACCATTATATTACCTGAAACTAAACACCTTTAGGCTCCGCCTAAATCACTTTTTGTATGCCTGAAAATCTTGTTTCCTGATATATATCACTATATGGCCAAAAGTATACGGACACCTGCCCGTCAAACCTATATGGGCGTCTTTCCCCAAAAATGAGATGCACACAATTGCACAGAATTTCTTTGCATGCATTTTTTGTAGCATTACAATTTCCTTTCACTTGAACTAAGATGCTCAAACTTGTTCCAGCAATCAGTCAATGCCCCTGTATGCATTGAGATCCATGAAGACACGGTTTGCCAAGTTTGGAGTGGAAGAAATTGCGTGTCCTGCACAGAACCCTGACCTCAACCCCACTGAACACGTTTGGGATGAACTGTAATACGATCTGCACCCCAGGCCTCCTCAGCCAACATCATTAATGCTCTTGTAGCTGAATAAACACAAACCCTCACAGCACAAATCCTCACTCCAAAATCTAATGGACAACCTTCCCAGACGAGTGGAGGTTACTATACCAACAAATAGGGACTAAATCTGGAATGGAATCTTCAAAAAGCATGCATGGTGTGATGGGTCTCATCATTCATTTTCTTAACCGCTTATTTCATTTCAGGGTCACGGGAGAGCCGGTGCCTAGCCAGCAGCATAGGGCGCAAGGCAGGAACACCCCTAGACAGGGCGCCAATCCATCGTAGGGTGCACACACACACACACTTACACTCTAGGGCCACTTTAGAGATACCAATCAGCCTAACATGCATGTCTTTGGACTGTAGGAAGTAACCGGAGTACCCGGAGTAAACCCATGCGGACACAGGGAGGACATGCAGACTCCACACAGAAAGGACCCAGACCGCCCCACCCGGGGATCGAACCCGGGACCTTCTTGCTGTGAGGCAACGGTGCTACCCACCGATCCACCGTGTCGCCCCGGGTCTCATCATATGCATGTCAATTTCCTTTACCAATTTTATAAAACACAGAATAAAGACAAATCAAAAAACAACAAACCTATTCTCACAATTATTGTTTCATGTTTCTATAATCCACAAGGGTGAGTCAAAAATTATCCGCACACTGGTCATATTAAACCGTTTGTTGGCCGGACTGTCTTGTCAGTGCTTTCTGCACAAGGTCACTGTCTCCGCAGGTTCGAACGTGTGACGTCTGTTTATTTCTGACCTCGATGCGAGAAGCATTGGCTGACCAACTTGTGATTGGTGTGAAAGAAGAGCAGCCAGCAGTGATCAGTTTTTTGTGGTCTGAGGGTGTGTCTGGTGCCGATATTTACCGCAGACTTTGTGCACCGTATGGAGAAATTGTTTTGAGGTGTTAAGGCATCCTCTCTATAGTTCTGATCTTGCACGATATGACTATCACCTGTTTGGTCCCCTGAAAGAATCCCTACGAGGACGAAGATTCATGTCTGATGAAGAGGTAAAGACGGCGGTGCGTTCTGGCTCGTAGCTCAGCCTAAAACATTTTTTAATAAGGGAATATGAAAGCTTGTTGACAGATGGACAAAGTGTATTGAATAGCGGGGAGGTTATGTCAAAAAATGATGTATTTGTCTTGTCTGAAATCTGAAAGTTCCTAAAATAAATTCTACAGCCAGAGTGCGGATCTTTTTTGACTGACCCTTATATATTAAAAATAAATTGTTATTTTTATATTTATATTATTATATTTAAATAAAATTTAAATTTTATATTATTAAATAAAATGTTGATCGCTGGATTTATTTTAGATTTTATACTGAAAATGGTTTTAAATCCTTTTTTTTTTTTTTATAACAGCGCAGTTGCACGTGTAGAAATATTTAGTTTGAGAGAGGATTCATAGTGAAATAAATATTTTTATTCTACCAACATCAAATAGAATTGATTTTTGTTTTTTTTATCAGAAATGCAAATTCATTTTTAATTAGATGAAGCCTCCATTGCTTCAAAAAATCTGAAAAGAATATCAGCAGTCAAAGGCTGATTGTAGTATCTACTGTATTCACCTTTAGTGTTTCGCTACACCATTAGCGTCCATTAGTGTCACCAGTGCAAGCCATTAATAAAGCCGATGGAAAGAGATTAGTCATATTACCAAAATCTGATCAGAGCAGAAAGGGGCATTTGTGTATTTTACGAGAATGACTCGTGCATCGCACAGTAAGGCACACAATGTCCAAACAAGCACTTTAAAATGAAGCAGTATCTGAGACCACACACACCCACATACACAAACACAAGCCCTCTTTATTCCATACACATACACTGTGCATTAACGGCCGACCTGTTTTTTTCATATGACCCACCAGACTCAGCATTTAGCCGCACAAGAGCGCGATCGATAGCGTAATGCAATCCCTTAAAAGACACACAGCGCAGCACAGTACAGCAACTTCATCCACTAAAAGTACTTCCATAACTGCTGCATTTCACCCATTATACATCTGCACTTCTGCAGGCTTTTTGATACAGGGCGCACACTGATATTCACACCGAAAAATCTAGGACTAACTAAAACATTTGAAGCGTTCGTGATCGTTCAGGTGGCGTTTTTTTGTAATAATCTTGGAAAATGTATTGAACTTTCCAGTAGTTGAATAGAACTCATGTCACGCTGTATTACACAATCAGCTGGGGATGTGGCGCAGAAAACAAAAGTCAACTTCTCCGATTTTACATCCTGCAATTCTGCCACTTTTTCATTCAGAATCTGGTTCAGGCGGTGATGATGTTCATTCTGAGGCTTTTAATATACATAAAGAGACGAAAATGAGAATTGGCCCACATTATAGTACTATATTTAAAAAAATGCACAAGATTTGCACAATTCTACAAATCTAGCGGGTGGAGGTGGGGGCACATTAGATAACCAAGTATTAAGAAAACTCAGTGCTTTGTACGGCCTCAGACATTCTGCTTAACCACCATACAGTGTACATACTGCCTTTCCATGCCAGAAAACCCTAGAGAAACGATAAACGGCAAAAGTGAAAAATATCCATAAATTGAAACATTTGCTTATAAAGAGGTCTGAGCGTTATGGAAGATCCGTCTTCAGATTAAAACATCTTCACAATAATGCAATGCTTACATTTGTGTGCATACTGTACATATTTACATTTTTCACTATTCCTGATATTTAGTCCCAGCACCTGATTGATAGCATATGCACAGAACTGCCTTTTTAATGTCTACTCTCGGCCATGAATTCGAAGTAACCCGTCAGATCAGCTTGCTTAAACATCATCTTGTAGAATTCCTCATGCACTTACAAAAACAAGATAAAAAAAAAAGACTATATTCTGTAGCGACTGCATGCAAAATTTCATTTGCAGTACTGTAACTGGTAGAACACAGTAAAAAAAAGGCACAGAATGGAAGATTGTGTGAGTGTGTGTGTGTGAGAGAGAGAGAGAGAGAGAGAGTGTGTAACAGGAGATACAGTGAAAAAAAGAAAGGGATTGTGAGAAAGAGAGAGGCCCATACCTTGGCGCTGAGAAGCGCTGCACTAGAATCAGATGCCGACATGCCTCTACACACAGCCTCTGCCTCGCCTCCATGGCTCAGAGGCAGACAGAGCTGCAGGCTGAGAGCTGTTCTCCATGACCAGCGGCAGGAGACAGTAGGAGAGCAGGCGAGAAGAGACGATAGGAGAGGAGAGCAGGGCTGAGGATCTGACGCTAGCGAGAACTCTCTGCACAGTGCCTATATGAAATTGATGCCCGACTGCAGCAGTGGAGCCGAGCCGAGCGAGCGCGCACACACATGCACCCTCCCACTGCTGCTGCTTTCTGCCGCCTCTGCTCTGTGTCTCCTCACACAAGCACACAGGCTCTGTCTGGTCCTGCTCCTCAAACTGGCACTGAAGCCACTTGAGATGGAGGAGGAAGGCATGGAGGTTGGATTCTAATAGCAGAAGATGGGGGTTGGTGCATGACATGCCACAAAGATTTTCTTGACTTCAACCAGGTTTAGAAAAGCTTTCACACTATGTGTACTAAATGTACCAGGAAAAAGAGTCAAATCTCCTTAGTTTTGTTGCTTCATCATATCAGATTATAGAATTAAAATTAAGAGTGTAAAAAGTTTTTCTGTTCCTGGCCTTGAGCACAGATCTGTTGCTTTCATCATTTTTCACCACAAGTGCATTCAATTTATATCAGTTGCTCACTTGGGTTAGAAAACCTTCACTGCTACATATAGTTGCATTTGGAATGCATGAATACATATCTTTTCCTCTGTGCCAGGAAGTAAAAAATGACAAGCCCTGGATCACTGTCACACATGGTTTGGACCAAACTCCAGAAAATGAGCCCCAAACCACATCTGGGGTCAAGAACAGCTTTCATACTCAACTAAAGACTTTATACAAGAGTTCCCTGGTTCAGAAAACCCCCACTTGTGTAAAAGTGCTCTTTTTCTTGTGACATCACAACCACATGTATGAATTACATCTGATCTGGCTAATTTCTTAACTAAGTTGTTTTGAGTAGATCACAGATTTATTCTGTTATCATGTTGCTCAACAAAAACAAGAAAAGCCACATGGTGCACCGATGGAATGCCGATTCAAATGGAACGGAAAAGATGCACACAAAATACACTGAAGTACCAGAAAAACTGGTATACCATATACCAATTAACACTTGGTAGGTTCCCCACGGGATCTTGGAGGGAACGTTGCACAGTCCTCACGCTGATATTTGTTGAGGCCCCAGCATTGAATTCTGATGTTACTTGAAGCAGTGTCGCATGCCTATCACGTGAAACGAATCTTGACAGACGTTCACGCAGTGTCGTTTTACGGCCACGCTGCTGTCGTAAGTTTGAGGTTTTGCCAGAATACTTGAAAAGTTTATACGTGAAAATCCAAACTGTAATTCTTCCTCCAAGATGCCAATCTTACGGCGGAAACAGCTCAAGACGCTTCAACGGATGTCTATCAGTTTGTATACACACTGGCGGACACAACCAGTGACATGCACAGGAGGTGTTACTATGTTTTTTGGCATACTAAAGCAGTCAAATCAGTGTACAAATACTGCCCATGTACTCTATTAGCCACAGAATGTCATTTATGAGGGGTTCCTAACCTGTCCTAAGCATTCTGTGACAAATTATATTAAGAATCAACTGCTTAGAAGAATGCATGTATGTAAGGACTTGTAAAAGATGAACTTAAATAAGATGACTAACTTTCCTGACCTTCAGGATTCAGAAAAAGTCAACAGCATTTTTCTTTTCAGCATATTTAGCTTCTTTCACACTTCAGGGGGCTCTCTATGTCCCTAATCTGAGACATATGGTTGCTGCGACATTCTATCCACTAGTGAGCAGATAGGTTCAACACTACAGGTGATGGCTAGACTACAGGTTTCTATTAGAATGCTTCACAACATTGAGCATTCCCAGTTCATTCTAATAGGACCTCAGCATCCACTACAGCCAGGGGCCTGAACCCACTGAGAACTGACTAGTCAGCCGAGATGTTCTGAGGACACAGCAGATCCCTGTAGGGACAAGAGCATAATTACTCTAACAACACGGTGATGCATGATGCCCCACAAACTTAAGGTGTGTCAGCAGCTAGGAATCTGTACAACCTCTCAGTGGGACTGCGTTAAATCCAACAGCGCCCCATTACAGTCCTCGCCTTCTCTTGCCTCTGTTCAATCTGTGTAGCCTGTGTGGCTATGCAGTCCTGCTAGCTGGCCCCTGGCAGCAGGAGCCCTACTTTGGAGTCCATTATCCTGGCAGCATGTGTTCCTGCTTATTCAGTTGAGACATAAGTGCCCTCTGCCACAGATTCTGACTTGGGGTTATCTTTCTTTGATGCTTCCTATATGCAGTTAACATAAAAGCTCAGGAAAGGCAACATTCATCATGTCAAACCTGCCAAAGTACCCCTTTCAGAATAGACTAACTGCATACTTCATTTATACAGTTACACATTTTCCTTATATAGAAGCTATTATATATAGGCATGCATTAAAGTCACTGAATTCACTCAAAGGCAAAGAGAAATTGTGAGTGAATGCTGAATGAACAGACAGAAAAGACATCAATGCACTCTGTCCACCCTCCCCATCCCATACACACTTCTGTTCACCCTATTATTTTTAGTACAAATATTGTTATAGATGTTTATTTTTATGAATTCTGCATTATGGAGGCAGTACAAAGTTTTTCCAAATATTCCAAATAATATGTATCAGTAAAGAAAGTAACATATTACATAACAGACCACTTTTCAGACCAAAAAAAACACATAATGAAGGCTGCTGGGTTTGACAAAGTCTCCAGAAGAGCTGTGGCACATTCTCCGAGATGCTCATCACATATCTCCCCAGTTAATTTCCTTATTAATCGGACAAATTGTACCTGTGAACGCTATTTAAGAAAAAAAAGCACAGCAAACATTGACTTCTTTTAAAGTATTACAGTTCACTGCACTTTATAGTCTTTTCATTTATGTAGAAACATCTTCATTATTTTCATCTTTAGACTAAGACTTCTGCATAGTACATAGTACAGAATCTTCCACAGCTCTTCTGGAGACTTTGACAGTCACAGTTGCATCTTTTTTTGCATGCAAAACCCAGCAGCCTTATGTTTTTGTCTGAAAAGTGGTGTGTTTTGTAATATTGTTATTATGTAGTGTTGATTAGACCTTAGACCTGATAGATGACAATTCAGTTCATCATTTCTGGATTCCTGTGCATTCACTGAAGAACCTCATTCATGTCCAAGCACTGAATGGAAAACAAGAGGGTGAGAGGTCATAGCCCATCATAGGGAAAGGGGAAAGTGTGTTTCATATATATTGTCAAGACATGTTTCTGGAGTACATCATAAGTCTAGAGGGTATGTCAGATATTATATATATACAGGGGTTGGACAATGAAACTGAAACACCTGTCATTTTAGTGTGGGAGGTTTCATGGCTAAATT
>JAOTRJ010000020.1:5429844-5442272 GCA_028564905.1 Leptodoras praelongus
AACCTCCCACACTAAAATGACAGGTTTTTCAGTTTCATTGTCTCACCCCTGTATATATATATATATATATATATAATCGTTTTTTTTTCTTCTAATTTTATTTTCATACTAAATATATCTAGCACTGCATATTGCTTTTCAGCCAACAGAAGTATAAACTTCAGTTTCTTTCCTAAAGTAATTTCACCCTCCCTTGTTATAAAAAGCAGACGTAATCCACTTCCACACGGTCCTTCTCTTTATTTCTGTAATTAAAACAGTAAAACGAGCTGTCACTTCGGCAGCAGCCGATGCTCGATGTGGAGGTTGGATTTTTTTTTGTTGTTGTTGTTGAGGTTTTTTTTTTTCATAATATAATTTTCTCTGTTTATTATTATATATTTTTTTCCAGGATTATATACAGGATGCCAGCTGGCAGACAGATGGTGGTGGCTTCGCTGGTTTTTATTTAAAGAAACACCCTGAAGGGAGAGGAGGGGAGACGAGAGAACAGCTGGAGCAGGACCCGATCAGCCTGGTGAGGGAGAGAACCGGTTCTGCATTAATGTGTTAAACTGCACCGGATTATCATCATTTTGACCCTAGATGTTATTGTGCATTTGTAGCTATTTTGGGTCATGCTCTGAAGTTTCTACAAAAAGTGCCGTGTTTGTGTGTGTGTGTGTGTGTGTGTGTGTGTCAGAATGCAGTCAGCACAGCACGGCTGTCTTACCACAGGCCCTGCCACTCACAGCAGGGGGGCTGTGTGTATGTATGTGTGTGTGTGTGTGCGTGTGTGTGTGCGTGTGTGTGTGCGTGTGTGTGTGTGTTTGTGTGCGCGTGTGTGAGCACGTGCGCGCACCCATTAGCTGCTCAGCATTATGGGAAAGCCATGCGTAACCCCACAGCCACAGCTCAACTCAAACCACAGCAAGCAAAGCATAAGCTGTTTATAAAGACACCGATCAGTACATTTAACTTGTAATAATTAGATTTCCTTTATTTTTTTTTTTTTACTTTTTACAAATCCTGCTATTTTACACACATAAAATGTATTCAAGTGCACAGTATCATCTCCCAGCCAAAGAGCCTTTTTTTTGTTGTTGTTTTTGTTTTTTTTGGGGGGATTTTTTTTTTTGGTAACATTTTGTGTCTTTTTATTTTTTGTCCTTTTTAATCAGGAAACAACGAGAGTGGACATGAATTGAGCCCAGCTTGCACTCGAGAGCAGAGAGCCTGTCAAGAGCTGCTTGCTGGAATACAAGTGAACAATAAACTCCATTAAATAAAACAACACAAAACAAATCACACGAAAAAAAAAAAGAAAAAAAAGAATGGCAAACAAACAAACAAAAAGAAAAACTGAATTACAGATGGTATTAAATAAACCAACCATGAACCAGATGTACATTGTCCCTGTATTTAAAATATGATTTCCTAATGCAAAAGTAGAACTGGAGCTTCACTGTTTCAGTGCTACACGGATCAGTTTAACGATTTCTCACCACTAACAGGCTATCTCTATGGGGAGCCCATGAGAAGAACAATAAAGTAAAATAAAAATAAAAGTAAAAATAAAAAAAATTAAAAATCGCACACATGAGCAAACTATTCTTATTCGTTCAATAATTAACCTTTTATTCTTTATTTCTGCAGTTTTTATCCGTTTTCTTTTTAAAGGAAGCTTTCAATCAAAGAGCATTTGTTCATATATATTTTTTTTGTACAGAAGAAAATACTATACAACCTTTTTTCTCTCCTGCAACAATATTTTGAAGATAATCATCTACACATTTAATTACCTAATATTATTATAGTTCTTTCAAAGCCATATTTAAGAAATTATTAATTGTAATTTCCTCGCTTCCATTTGTTTTCTTTTCCACTACACAAGTCACTCATTTTCTGCTGAAGCCAGGCAAACAAAATTCATTGTTTTGTTGTTTTTTTTTTTCCTCTGTAATTTGGAGCGGAGCACTGCAGTAATTTCCTCTGTATAGAATTCATTTAAATTACAGTCATCATTAGTGTTACTCGTTAGGCTGCCTCGCTTCTGGCATGCCTGTTTCATATTGAAATCCTCCAATCTCCGAAGCAAAGAAAATCAGTCCCTTTTTGTTTTGTTTTTTTTGTTTTTTTTTTTCTTTTAAATAAAACACAGAACAACAGGTCTTCGTCACACTGACAATTATTTGTGCATCAAAGCAAAGTGAAAAAAAAAAAAAAAAAACATTGTATAGCAATTTCCCTGTTAAAAGATATATGCCGTTGTATTTCTGGTAAAAATGAATCTAAAAAGTGCAAAAAACACCCTAAACGTTTCTCTTTGCAAGGTCACATAAATATTAAATAAACGGTTGTAATTGGAGCTAGACCACAGCTTTTAGAAAGAGAAAACGAAGCTTGAAACGTAGCTTTTTTGTCTGTATTATTCACACACTCGAGCATTTCTTACAGCAACTCTGTGACACGTTCCTCCGTTTTTCCTCCACAGCCAAGAAAGTCTCTCTGTTAAGAGCAGATATATGAGGTTTCTAAAGAATCTTCAACCACAGACTCCAACTGGGAATTTTCTCACTACCCCTTTTTTTTTTTAAATATCCATGCTACTCAAATTGTAATGAAAGAAAGAAGAGAACAAAATTACCTACAAGCTACTAGATCTTCCCTACGTTCAGAGAACACACTTCCGTCCTTGTGTCTGGTGGATACTTGAGTGCATTGTGGGAGTCCATAGAGAGCCGAAGAGCTGGCATTGATTCCCTTTTTCCCCCTGGGCAGCAGCACCATCAAGTATTCATGATCCTCCCCGGTCTGGTCCCGTTTTCCCAACGGGCCATTCTGCAGCAACAAACACCAGTGTCGACTGGTCACGCCTGTGCAAGTGGAGGACTAATGCAATGATAACAGTGACAACAATAACAAGAAAAAAAAAAAAAAAAAAAAAAAAAAGCAACAATAATGCAGTGATGCACACCGTAACAAAACGTCTTAAATAGAGGCTTGACTATCTAACCTCATCTATACAAAAGTGCACTAGCAATATGCAATGCCAGGGAAAAAAAGGGTCCACCATTGAAAAGAGAGGATGAAATAAAAATGGAGTGCATGCTAGCTTTTTTGGTGAGGTGCGATTACTGAGATAGATGTGTTATGGCCTTGGAGTCACTGTCACGGTTTGTCCTCGAGAGACACACTGTTTAATTGGAATGAAGCCTATGACACAACTGAGAACATTTCTGTGAGAACTGTGATGACTGGAAAGCACTGTTACGGGCCCCTGCACTGAAAATAATAATAATAATAATAATAATAATAATAATAATGCAGGATGTTAATGAATCAGTTGTTTAAACACATTCATTAAAAAAAGCCTTTGTTTTAAAAGCGTGCCATTTCTTTCTTTCTTGGATTCTGCAGTTCCGTGACTGCACTTCAAATGTATTTTAACATCCACACACATCTACTGTATATAGATATTCATATATATAGATTTTTTTTTTTCTTATAGTTTTTTTTTATCCACACACAAAAAGTAACAAAATAGAATAAATTAAAACCAAACATGCACGCACACACACGAAAAAAGACTGATGTGTAGGAAAATGTTTACATTGCCACCCATGTTTAAAAGACGGCCTCGTCTGTTTCTCTGTTCATTTTTAATGCATAATTAAATTAATAATGTTGGTCATCATGTAAACATCGTAAATCATTTTGGGCCTTCACTTTTCTTGTGTATTTGTCATTTCCTTGTCATGTGCGGTGTCTCTAAACGTGATAAACGAGGCCACAAGATCTGGGGTTTGTTCATTGCACGCAGGGATTGTTTCTTCGAGTGCGTACAGTGTAGCTCACAGGTCAGCCACGGACTTGTCTTTCTTTTGGGAAGCCTCGGCGTGGTTCATGGAAGCATCAAAACACTCTTCGTTGTCTTTCTCTCCATCGGGCTCGGGCATGGAGTCGTCATAAGAGTCCGTGTTCATGTCTTCCTCTGGCTCGTCGTCGTCGTCGTCGTCGTCATCCTCGTCTTCGTGTGTGGGCTCTTCGTCGGGTGACAGCTCGTCCTCGGGCTCGCCTGATGTACCTGTGGTGTCATCATGTGGGTTGCTCAGGCTCATGGAAGTAGGCATGGAAGCTCCAGTCCCCATAGAAAACAATGCCTCATGCTGTTGTAGCTTCTTGCTCAGGTCCAGCGAGTCACTAAGGCCCAGGCCGCTGGCGTTCTTCAGGAAGAACAGTGAGCTGCTGACGTCAGTGCCAAGATTCAGAGAGCCATCGAGCCTGAGGGCTGAGCGGGGGAGGTCAGGGTACTCGGTGCCCACTGCTGAAGGGAGGTACAGGGCTGCATTATTAGGTGGCAGCCCTTGAGCACCAGGTGATGTAGAGTGTAGACTAATGGAACTCTTTGGTGCCACCAGCCCTGTCTGGTGTTGTCCAGTCTCCCGGTTAGGAGAGATGGATGAAGCCACGTCACCGCGCTCCTGCTTTTCATGTTTGCGCTTGTGCGAGTCCATCTGCGACATGCCTACCACAGTGTGCTTGCACTCAGGGTAGGTGCAGTGGAAGTGCGAGCACTTGAGCTTGTACTTGCAATCAGGCACGGCACAGTCGGTGCTGGAGCTGAACTGGCAGAAGCCGGCAGCGCTGATCACGTCCTGCTTTCCGTGGTGCTTGCGGTGGGCTGTCACCTTGGTGCTGTCCGTGCAGCGGAAGGAGCAGCGCAGGCAGTGGAAGTGTGTCGAGTTGCCTGAGAACTGACAGTCGGGCACGTCGCAGCTCAACGACGCCTTGAAGCGCTTGAAGTCATCAAGGACAAGGTTGTCGACGCGGTCATGGTGTTGCGCATGCTTGTACATGTGAGTGCGACCACAGAACCGGTAGCCACAGTTCTCACGGGTGCAGTGGTAGTGAGTCACCTTGAGCGAGAACTGACATGCAGTGTCCCTGCAGTCCTCATACAGGTCGTAGCGGCGGAAGCCGTCTAGCATCATGCCCTCGTCCAGCATCTTGCGTGAGGATGCTGTCTTGCGCCGCTTGCCAAACGGCGACATGTCCTCGATGATCCAGAAGCGCTTCTTGGCACCACTTGCCGCTGGAATGGAGATGGTATTCCCTATAGGTGAGAGAGACAGAAGTGACACATTAAGGCTTACGAATTGAGGCAATGAGGCTATAAACAAGAACAGTGTGGAATGTGGAATGAGCAGAAAGCATTTACAGAAATCATGGCTGAGAACACATATATAACCTGCTTGCTTTGCCTGACAGGAGTCCATACTATGATCTAACAGAGCAGTGTAGCTCAGTGGTTAAGAAGTTAGACTACTGACCCAAAGGTTGTGAGTTCAAATCCCACCACAGTCACTGCTAGGCCCCTGAGCAAGGCCCTTAACCCTCAACTGCTCAGTTGTATAAATGAGTAATATAAATGTATATATTATTATTATGTATATTATATCATAATGGTGTCTGCCAAATGCCATAAATGTACAGAAATGTAACAGAACCCAGGGATAGCGAATGCGTTTCTTACAATAAGTACATATTTGTCTGTGGTGTATATCAGGTGTAAAAGTAATGAGTCTAGAAATTCCTCTGTGTGTAACTTTCGGCTTTAGTGAGCAGCCTGAGGTCACTGCTAATGCTAATCCCTGTCTGGAGAAGTACGGCCTCTATAAAACCCTGGCACAATTAGGACAGCTAATGGAAGACAACACAGCACAGTTCACTGACAGTGTGTAATACACTGTATGTACTCTAAAAGGGTGGAATAAATTTTGTTTAATAGATATCGCCTGGTAGGGAAAAATCAGCCTTCAAGACAGGTACTGCATGCAACATAATGTAGTCAGTGAAAGTCATCATGAGTAGATGATTAATGATTACTATTAAACTATGGTTAAAAATTGTTTTTGCAGCAAATACAGAGGTGGACAAATTATTAGGCTGGATGCCCGGGACACGAAGATTATGTGTCCGGGCTATCAATGTTTTATTAGTCATTGCCCAACAGACAAGTGACTCAGTCAACTGCTCATCTAGTCATTACTAGCGCTTTTCTCCTGCTCATTAACCACACAAAAAGCCTGGGCCTTGTTTTCATTTTATATATTAACACCAGTCAGTATTAATGCTTTTAAGTATATATCCCATCATACATACATTCCTGCTAGCTTGCTGAATCATATTTTACTATTTTATTATTATGGGAAATAAAAAGCCATGGATTTATCTACATGAAATGTAGACTAAGTGTCATTCTCAAGTGCATATTGCTCTCAAGCTCCCAAGAACCCAAGACCTTGCTAGCTAACTAGCTAAGGCAGTGTTTACCTAATTCTCTAGTTAACTTACTGCACCAGGCTGCTGCCATAACATTACTAGCATTACCTTCTCCCTACCAGCTTTTGCTAATGAGCAGTTTCATATGTTTAATTGCAGTGATAAATACTGCTAACACTGGTCTGTATTTTGCACATAACCAGCTGACTAGGTTCTCATACGTCCATGTGGGTACATTTACATTAGATTTCCATTTTCTAGCCTAGTTTCTGTTGCTAGCTAGCAAAACAAACATGGATTCTTTCGGATGATACATAGGCTAAGTATTATGATCTTTTAAATAGATGTTTAGGTAATATGACATTAACTTATTTATTTGCTAGCCTGAAAAATACCCTTTCTCTTCAGATATTATTAAAGGAAGTGAAAGGGCAGAAACGTGGCTTTCGCTTACAATCTAGCTATCATAATGTTAACTTTTACCTCAGGAATTAACTTTAAAAGAACAATGAACACAATGTTTCAGCCTATATGTATTTTCAGACGTATCACAATCCCTCTAGTTGGCTGATTCAGCTGGATAATATATTTAGATATGAATGTAGTGACTCAGCTGACTTGCTCCTCATACTCTCAGCTAGCTAGCATAACTTCATTACTAACTTGCGAGATGTTCTTTAGGAAACGTGTATTTTTTTTCTTCACATGATACTTACTAGATATTATGATCCTTATAGATAACTTAGTTATCCTTATAGATAAACATTTTCAGCCCAAGCAATATTCAGATTATTGGTACAGAATCACTTTTTGGTAGTACAGGAAGTAAAAAGGCAGTAATATGGATTAACATACTAAACAAAATGATGTGAGAAATGGGCTAAACTAAGTGTCATATGTTTTAACCTTTGCATGAGTTATTGACTGTAAAGTTTGTGAAGGATTCGCTTTCCCAGATTTGTCCACCCCGTAATGCCTTATTAGAACTA
This sequence comes from Leptodoras praelongus, assembly GCA_028564905.1. NCBI lineage: Eukaryota > Metazoa > Chordata > Actinopteri > Siluriformes > Doradidae > Leptodoras > Leptodoras praelongus. The sequence continues at coordinate 5,437,098 of JAOTRJ010000020.1, forward strand.
AAGCTACTGAATTACTGCTTCATGGTTTAAAGACAAACAAAGCAAACAGGTGAGGGCTGAGTCACTCTACTACTCTATATACTCTAGAGCTGCAGAGGTCTAACAGAGGCAGGAGAGAGGTACCTGCAGCGTCCTGCACTATAGGCACGTCATTTTTAACCGGAGACGGAGTGGCAATGATGGGGCTGAAAGCTGGTGTGTTGGTTGGCATGACAACACTCCGAGTGGCTCCAAGAGAGGCGCTGAGCAGAGAGTATGAGACACAGGATGGAGAGAGGAGGTATGGGAGCGATGGAAGAGGAGGCCGAAGAAGGGTTGGGGGGAAAGAAGGAGGCTGAGACTGGAGTGGAGCCTGAGGTAAAGATGGAGGAGGAAGAGGAGGTGGAGGAGGTGCAGATTGAGAGGTGGGGGGAGTGTCAGCAGAGATAATGGGAGTAGGTGTAGGAGCAGAGACCTGAGAACCTGGTCCTGCAGAGATGCCAAGGAAAGGAGTGGTAGAGAGGTGGAAAGGAAGGGTGTGGACATCAGACAGGTGGATACACACAGACACACACATACACACACACACACACACACACAGACAGGGAGATGGGAGGTAGAAAAGGAAGAGATCAAATAATGAAATACCAAAAGCCAAATGGCGACAGAAAAAACTCAAACAGCCAAAAGCAACAGTGATGAGAATGAAAGATAAATATTTCTCCAACCGAACAGTGAAAACATGTAAATCATTCCAATGCAGGAAAGGCTCGATTCAAACAGTAAAAGCCCAGATTTAAGCCCAGAGATGTGTACTCTCTCAGGTTGTCATGGTGTAGGTGGATATTACGAGTCTGTGATGCCTGAGTTAACTTGCCACAGGCATGGCATTAATGTGAGGAGGAGTGTGTTTGTGTGTGGACGGCTATATGATAAATTTACTGCGCCATAATCTGATAAGTGTCATAACTGCTGGTAAACACGGGCTGCCGCAGATGCTTCATGAACAAGTTGTTACGTTTATAATTGGCAGTGGAAAAGTACAGCGGAGGCAGATATTTTTAATTGATGCCTCTTGTTAGGGGCATAAACCCCAGAGGATCTGAACACACACTGTTCCTGTGACACCTGTACAGTGCAGCTGATTAACCAACAGCCATACATGTGAACATTTTATTCCACTGGCTAATGACTGCCAGCTTGAGCTTTCTATGCCGTTCAGTCCATTTGAATCACTTTCTCTTAGACGGAACCTAAGATTATATGATGATGATGATGATGATGATGATGGTGGTGGTGGAGAAAAATCTCCCCTCACCTGCCGGGGAGCTGTCATTGCCCACAGGAGTGCTGGTGCAGCTGCGGTCTTGGTTGGAGGACTCGGATGAGAGGCCCAGTGGACTTCCTCCACCCATGTAGTCCATGTAGTCATCGTTGTCATCTGCCATGTTAGAGAAGCTTTGGTTGAGGCTCGAGTGGGTGCCCATGGAGCCGGAAGAGGCCATGTTACCCATGTGCTGCATCTCGTCTGGTTGGTGACCAGAAGGTATCACCTGGCATACGGCATTCAAAAATCAGTTCACAAATCAGCGGCTAAACAATTCATATTACATGATCAACAATGATTTGTATTACAGTCTCTCCTTATTTGTGCATATGCAAAACAACAGTGTAGATTACTTTCAGGGTGGTTCCACAACTGGGCGGCCATTGAGCCCGTGTAATTGAGCCCGTGTACATTTTTTTATTTTTAATATTGAATCTAATGAAACAATATCTAACGTTGAAAACATTCAGTTTGCTATTAAAAATGACTAGCAGGGTGGAGGTTTAGAGTTACACAAAATGTGGTTCATTAACCTCCATGTTAATGGCATGACGATATTCTAAGGATTTACGTAAAATACTTTTTTTTTAATTTTCAAACTGTAACTTGGGTACAGGGGTTGTAAAGTTCTAAATCTTCCATAAAACTTAGTTTTCTTCTTTCTCTTTTTTTAGGGAGTAATATTTAAAAAATATTATTTATTAAAATTATAAAAAAATATTTATTAGAGGTGAAAGTGTTCAAGGTGTAACGAGGTTTACTCAGTACTGTAGTACACTGAAATAACGGATGACTCATGGAAAAGGTTTCAAAAAGGAAGTTTTTTAATGATTTAAGAGAGTTTAGGTGTTAAGTGTAGTTATAGTGCTGCCAAAACGCTGCAATAACATACCTGCGATGGGACTCGGTCGAAGTTCTTTCCCAGCATCCTCCTCATGTGCTTGCGGGCGTGAGAGGTCATCTGGTGCTTTAGCAGGAAGGAGAACATGCAGCCTTCGCGGATGCAGTGGAAGTGGCTGTTCACCTGGTTGTACTTGCAGCCTAAGCAGGTAAAATAGAAACGATTTCTCATTAATCCCGAAAAGCAACAAAGGACAACCTCCGAGACACCGAATCCAGTACCGATTCTCAATAAGGTGGTGATGAGGAAAAGCCCGAGCAGATGAGTCCTGCTCTTATTACTTTCTCCAAAGTGTCACACTGAGAAAGTGGAGCTTTCGGGAGATTAGACCTGTGGTGCTCTTTATTACAATGACATCTTTTATTCAATTTGGAATTTACATAAATACATTCTGCATTTGGAGAGGCAATAATGCACAACCCTGCAAACCAAAGTAAACACACAATTATTTCCATATTAAATTCATTTTTCACAACCTATCTGCTGTTATTGTATTTGTTCAGTCCATCGCTCTTTTTCTCTTTTCCCCGTTCCTGTCTTCACATAGTAGCCCTGCAGATTTTTAATTGCTATATGCTTTTATTATTATTATTTTGTTTTTCAATTAATTGACTGCTTTTTTGTGGGCTAATCAAATGGACGCTTGTGATCACTTTATTTCAAATAATACATAGAAAAATAATCGAAAGGGAAACGTTCAGGGCAGGTGCCGGCTGGTCTGTTACCATGGCATCCGTGGCACGGCATGGTGCAACAAGCTGCTTGTTGTCAGATTGCTTTTGTACGCACGCACGGGCAAGACACTTTAAACAGAGCGAGCTGAGCAAATAAGAACGACGAGCCGAAATATCGCAGATCTTTGTGCCTGCGCTTCCTGGTAACCTCATCCTCAGTGGTGTGTTTAATCTTGCTGCCATGGATACCCCGCTCCCAGTCCAGCTGAACCATCGATTCCTCACCATCCTTCTGCTTGCTTTGGTAACATGCCCTTGATTCAGTTTATTCTTAACTGAGGTACACCAAATCAGGAGAGGTTTGCTGCTCTGAAACTTTGTTTCCACCCTGTCATAAAGTTTTTTTTCTGTACTGCAGACAGGGGGAGGAGAGAGAAAGAGAGAGAAAAAAAAAAGCTTTCAATTTGCCTGTGTGATGATGATCGAGGTTTGAAAAAGAGCAACACAAACAGACCGAGCTAGACAGGCACAGTAATTAACAAACATGTGTAATTGCTCATTCCTGACAGGTTAAATATACCCAAGAAAACAGTCTCTGTTTGATTGCTTACTATAAATACTGAAGTATTAATGTATGACAAAAAAGGCAGACACCATTTTTCTTGGGCTGATTTTAATCTAAACGAACCCGCGCCAGGCTTCAGAATGTGCCGTAGCCGTTTTTAACGTGCCTGGCACTATTTGTTAGGAAACGTACACCTGACATAGCCGGGAATTTGATGGCATTTAGACGTTGTTAAATATTTTGTAGAAAACGTCCGGCATCAGCACGCTCATACTAATGGGATGAGACGTGGATACTACAGGGAAACCTTTAACAGAACCCTGCTTGCTGCTTTTGTGCTTTCCTGATTGCGCTGTTGATAGTGGAACAATTAGCAATGTCAGCGGAGGGAGCGGCTTTTTCCCCTCGGCTTGCTGAAGTGTGTGGAAACAGTGCATTCGTGGCGGGGGCCTGTATTGACGTGGAATTACTGTTATACCATCCCTGATGTGATTTCACACCTTTTCTCCTTTGTCCTGTGTATCCGGTGTATAAAGTATGTCTTCGAGTGAACAATAATATCAGAGTGACTGAAATAATCAGGTGAGTAGGAAGTCTGTACACCCCAAGACGCACTGGAGTATTCTGACCAACACGAAACATAGCAAATTACAGCAGATATCTCGCAGAACTCGGAGAGTCTTACCGAGGCGGCCGCACTCCTCTCTCTTGGTGAAGTATTTGAAGCCGTTGGCCGCACGTCGCTCGGCTTTCTCGTGCTTCTTGACGTGCCACGGCAGCTTGGTGGTGATGTTGGTGACAAAGAAGCAGCCTGGTCTCAGACAATGGTAGTGTCCTCTCATCCTGAACTCGCATTGCTATGAGGCAAGACAGAAATGTCAGTAACGAGCAGCGTTTATAACAACTGATCGTTTGTTAAACCTGTTGAAGCTCTTTCTTTCACCGGCCAAATCGGTCAGAAAGTCGTGATTCATTTTCTATAAGAGCAGCTCTGACGGAAGACGTTTAGGCAAGGAGTCCCCAGTGTCAGTGCTTTGTAAGATTTTAAAAAAGGGCTGGTGAAAGAACACAAATTATAGTAATTATAACAGAAGTGAAGAAAGGAACGTGTTTCGTAGATGTTCCAGGACATATAGCTATAACAGGATCAAATCTGACTTCTTTCATACAATACAAATTGTTATTCTTGCCAAACTGTTTGTAGTATTAGAGGAATAGAATACGTCTGGACGTGCTGTTTTAGAAAAACAATCAACTTTGCGTACTCCCTTTACATTTCACCTCATTTGGCTGACACTGTTATCCGAAGCCACTTATAATTGAGGCAGCATATAACTAAGCAGCTGAAGGTTAAAGTATCCAACTGAAAAACCCCACCTGTTCTCTTTAGGCCGCCCTCCAAAGCCATGCCTCCAAAACACATGCCCGAGTTCTGCAGCTATACTACACCGTGTTAGCTCAGTGGTTTAGACATTGGACTTCTGATCGCAAGGTCACGAGTTCAAATCCCAGTACCGTGACGCTGCCACAGTTGGACCCTTGAGCAAGACACTTAAACTGCTCAGTTGTACAATTCCAATGAAGTTTTTTTATTTCTATTGAATTGTATTGAATCTATTCAACTGAATTGACTACAAAGATAAAATTTGAAAAGGGCAGGGGTGGCTCAATGGTTAAGGTGTTGGGTTATTGATTAGAAGGTCAGGGGTTCAAGCCCCACCACCACCAA
>JAOTRJ010000020.1:5442372-5456406 GCA_028564905.1 Leptodoras praelongus
AAACACCTGTTTGGAACATTCCACAGGTGAACAGGTTAATTGAAAACAGGTGAGTGTCATGATTGGGTATAAAGGGAGCATCCCTGTGAAAGGTTCAGTCGTTCACAAGCAAGGATGGGGCGAGGTTCACCACTTTGTGAACAACTGCATGAGCAAACAGTCCAACAGCTCAAGAACGTTTCTCAACGTGCAATTGCAAGGAATGCAGGGATTTCATCATCTACAGTCCATAATATCATCCAAAGTTTCAGAGAATCTGGAGAAATCTCAGTAAGTAAGCGGCAAGGCCGCTCTGATAAACAGTCAGTCCCTCACTACTCTCTCTCTCTCTCACACACACAGACAGAAATCACAGCTGTGAAAACATTTTACCAAGAAAGTGGAGTGCTTACAACTGAGGCTTCTTCCATAAATATTCAATAAATGTCTCAGCACAAAAAAAGGTCACATCAACGACTGTAAGAATTCTTGTGAATTCCAGTCTTGTGGAGCGCACAGACAATGAATATCTTTTTCAGCATTATGGCATTTGATTTATATAGAACACAAAAGCTTCTGGACAAAGTGACATAGCCTGCCTTTAAGGTTATTGCTCTAGGTTCCACCGGTGGCAGCTTGTTGGTGGTGGGATTTAAACTCCCAGCTGATTAGTAGCTGAATGGCCTAACCTCTGAGATACCACTGCGTTTCTAGACTCCATACTGGGCCACACAATTTAGTTTTATTCCTTAGTTAATTAGATCCTTTTCATTTCTCCGTTTCAGGGTGCCCTAGAGCAGGCGTTTAACTGACCAGCTCTGCTGGAATGTTAGGCAATGACCCTACTAAAGATCACTGGAGCAAACTCAAGCCTGCGTTTTATACGACTAGCTCACTGCGATACGAGCATTTCCCTCCAGTGTTGTAACCTGTTTCCAAACTGCCATCTGTTTACTGAGAGGCATCTCCCTCAGGAGACAACAAACAGGATCTCCACTGCTCAGGAGAGGGGGGGGGGCGAGAGGGGGGTTAGGAGAGAGGGGACGTGGTGCATAAATGAATACATTTAGCACAGGTTTAGCTCCGAATAAGAGTACAGGAAGCACAATGAGTGCTTTGTTCTATTAATGATGGCATTTTTGATGAAAAGCCTACACTTTTCTTTCTGCCTTCCTACTTTGGGGTATTTATGTATTTTTCATCTTAATTCTGTGGGAATGAGATCGCATAAATAGCTTGTTTTAATTCTGAGTAAACATCTGCTTTTGTTTTTTTTGTCTTCTTGCATGCTTTTATTGTTTTTCCGTTGTAGCTCTCAGCTCACCTGGTTAGGACAGAGACACTGTAGCGAGTAGTAAGAGAACTGATCTCGCACGTTGACCAAGCTGTTGTTGGGGTTGATGTGGTCCAGGCAATGTGACTCGGCCTTGCCGGACGTCTTACACACGTATTTGCAGTTGCCAAATAGACAGTGGAAGTGGAATTTGTTGGAGTATTTGCAGTCTGTTGCCAGACAGGGGTCACTGAGCAGAGAGGACAAAAGGCAAAAACTGAAGAGCATGAATGACTAGTTCATTATATTCTCCTATACATAATATAATGATAATAGAATAATTCATGCTTTAAAGCACTCACTTGTCTTGAAACTGCAGGAAGCCCGGTTTAACCTGAGGCTTAGCATTCTCCAGTGAAGTTGTAGCAAGCGGCGAGGAGGCGGCCATGTTGGGCACAGAGGCAGAAATTGGGGGGATGGAACCCGTCAGCTGCTTCCATGCCAACAGGGAGGGTGAAGAAGCATAGGCCCCTGACACTGCTGCACCGGGCACGTCCATGGGCGGAGTGTTGGGCACAGAAATGGGCACAGTGAGCTGATTGGGGACGCCCTCGCTGGACTCCTTGGCCTCGTTGAAAGCGGTCTCTGGTTTAACCTTTAGGTTGGCTCTGAAGTGGAAGCTAATGGGAGACAGAGAGACATCATTACATCCAATTAGATCCACCGGCGAGGCCGTGATATAGCTGCTAAACATAGCACATCATTAACATCACCTCCAAATAACACTGTAAATAGGGGAGAGACAGAGAGCATTCAAAAGAGCTCGAATCTCAAGCTACTGCTCGTTAAGAGTGTGGATGAGAATGAAAAGCAGGCTTACTTGGCGTGTTTGATGGCTCCGTCTACCGTACTGAAGAGAGCGCCACAGTCCTCCACGAGACAATGAAAGTGGATTTTGTGCAGGAAGTCACACTGGGCATCACAGACTTCATCAGTATCATACCTACGTATAAAAGACGACATGACAGAACGACGTGTTAAAAAAAATAGAAGACTAGAACTGAAGAAAACCAGTTATCAAGACAAATTCTCCTTTCACTGGGACCTGCTTCTGGATATGCATAAAGCATGAATAACCTGATAACACTTTGCACAGAAGCAGCTGTGACATATTGTCTTGGCTTTAGGACTATACACATTATATCATTTGTCCTGGCCAAGTGTTTTACTTCTACATCGCTAACCAGGGACAAACACCACACATGGCAGTGACAGGATAAAAGCAGACAAAGAGCGAGAATGACAAAGCGCAGGGTCAGGGTTAAGTAAAAACAGGAATCACAAGGCAGGGAAGAATAATGGAGTGTAACACAGCAGAATATTGTGAGCCAAGAATCAGGAGGACGACTGTATCAGGTAAAGTGAACAAGAGTATGGACAGTGCAGTGTGTGTGTACCGCACCGGCGCAGGTAGGTCTTCCAGAGCTCGGTGGGTTTTTCCGGAGCAGGTCTTTTGATCAGCCTGCTGAGGTACTGAGCCGCTTCAGAGCTATCAGCCGCATGGCCGCTCTCCAGCTCCGACTTCAAGTTGAGAGCGCTGAAGAAACCCGGATTCACCTGCGACATCTGCGCACACAGTGAACACACCTTTACACACTGGTACACGTGAGCAAGCATGCTCAGACATTACACTCGGTTTACAAACACCATCAGCATCCACTTGAGCGCAGGCCAAGACACATGCCAAGTGTTCTTTGTGTGTGTGTGTGTGTTTTTGAATGTGTCTGTCTGGGCGAGCTTTATGCAGTGTGCCGAGTCTGACTGGGAGTCCTAAAAATGCCCACTACTATAACTGTAGTCAGTGAAACGGGGAGAGAGAGAGAAATAAAGAGGCACAGACACAGAAAAAGGCCCTCGGGAGAAAAAAAAAACCCTACCTCTTTAAATCATCAAGGTAATGAAACTCGCACTCCATAGCATTTATATTAGTCCGAAAAGATGTATGATTAAAACAATGTCCATTTTAATCTCCACAAAAATACACAACATTTAAATATTCACCCAGTAACACTTAGTCTTTTTAAAAAATGAGTGTGAGGCTTGCTCTTTTTATTCGTCACTGCTGACTTTTTAATCAAATAATTTACAAACTCCATAAATAAAGACAGAGCGGCTAGAATAGGAAATAGAGAGAGAGAGAGAGAGAGAGAGGAGGGGAAAGAAATGCGCCCCAAGTTCAAAACAGCTCATCAAAAAACAAACATCTCTATATATCTGGCATGGCATCCAGCTCTTGCTTCATTATATTAATTTGTGAGCGGAGGGCTGAAATTACACTGTATGAAAAATGGCTGGAAAATTTAAATGATACAAACTCATCTTATTAGCGGGCGAAACATTAAAAAACAAACAGCCAGCTCTGCGTGTTGCTAATTCGTCTTGGGCTGGAAAGTGCATGATGGATGGATCTTACCTTATTCATAAGTGAGGATAAAAGAGATGGATTTCCCGGCGCAGGGTGTCCGTTTGATTCATTACTGGAATGAGCAAAACGGGCAATGTTTAGGCAAAGATTTGCATGGGAACAGTAAATATTATTATTTATTTCCGAGTGAGTGAATACACAATGAAGGAAATAGACACATAAATAAGATGTAACTTAATGTACAGTATAAAGCTGAGTGGTGGTGTTGGTGGGTGGAGTTAGTGTGCGCGTGGGGGAGGGTGGACCGGGTTGAGGTGGTGTAGGGGGCAGAGGTGGTAAAAAAAAAATCAAGGTTTACACAAATGCCCTTTCATTTAAATGAACATGTCATGTTTCATACTTGACATGTGCATTATAAAAGGTAGAGGGAAAAAAAAGAATCATGGGGAAATCTTTACATTTGTGTGATAGATTTCCACACAGGGGGCACTTGTGCCTGAGGAAGGGGACAGTGTGTAAATCTCTTCCTTGACCACTTTGCAGACCCACCTTGTGAGGTGGTTTTAACAAGAGCACTCACACTAATTAACACAATACCCTATTATTCAGGAGATAAATCACAAGGCTGTGGGTGAGGAGTGTGGTGCGTGCTGTGGGGTGTGTGGGAATGGGGGTTGGATGGGGCGTGCCAGCTCAGAGGCCATACCCGTGGTCTTTCTTGCTCAGGTCGAGGCTGTGATCTTGCATGGATTCTTGGGAAGGCCCAGAAATGCTGTCCATTGGCTCCTGTTTCACTTGAACTGGATTGAATCGGCTTGCCTGAGCCTGCTGTCCATTTCCTGAGGAAAGAGAGAGAGAGAGAGAGAGAGAGAGAGAGAGAAAGTTATTGTTGGTCAGCATTATTACCCTGTGATGAGATCCGATCTGACTTGTGTCCAGGCCGAGGAGAGGGCTGGCAGTGATAATTATTGCAGAATTATGTCAAGCCGTCAAGGCATTTAAATGGTGATTGAGAGGCGGGAGGAATGAGGGAAAAAGACTCCTTTTTCAGCAGCACTTGTCACAACCCATTTGCGTGCCTGCCTCTTAACCGGTCATTACAGTGCACGTTAATGCTGAGGGAAAGTGGCAGCTTCAGATGGAGCGAATCCCCTCCCCACCTCCTCCCTTCAGGCTAACCCACCCATCCCTACACCCTCCCTCTCATCGCCACTTGTCCTTGTTGGCCTGGCGACGGATGGCGGTCGGCCACAGAGCATGCCCAAAAGAAACATCTCCTCCATCAGTCAGATTGGAGGTGACAGCCAATCGGTGACAGCCAATCAAATCATTCAGACAGCTGAACCTCTTGATCGTTTAGAAAGGTATGTGAATAAAAAAAAGGGGATAGAATGAGGTAAAAATGCTGACAAGAATGAGTGGCCTGGCTTTTCCCCAATCCCCAAGTGACTGAAATATTAATTTGTCCTTAGGCTATACAGTGAAAGCCAAGCCCTTTGGTGGCCTCTAAGTGGTATTTTATTTTGAAAAAAAAGGAGAGGAATAGAAGTGCTGAGTGCATCAGTCATGATTGGTTTTGTGGAGAACTTGCTTTTCAGGAAGTCAGGCCTGTTGAGGAATAGTGAAGGACAAGGACACGGTATTACTGTCTGCCCTTGGCCCTCATTGCACTGTGTATGTGTATGTGTGTGAATAATAACCCCCTATAACACACACACACACACACACACACACACACAGTGATTGCAAATCCTGGAAGTCAGACGTCATCATCGTCATTTACGGTTGTTTACATTAGTTTTAAAAAAAAAAGCGAATAGGCAAATTATGACTCATTCTGAGGAACTGCCACAACTACTACTCTGAAATCCCCCATTTCACTAACAGCGCCTGCTTCTCCAAAAAGTTATCTTTTTGAACTAGCAGACAACTAACACACAACTAATCAGTATCAGGTTAGCCTCTGATCACATTCTCCCACACACACACACACACACACACACACCCTTGTATCAAACCACAGCCAGCACACTCCCTCGCTCTGCTCTTAGGCTGCCTGTGGGAATGAATTGCCTGAAGTTTAAAAAAAGACAGTTAAATAATGACCACATGAAAGGGAAGTCATTAAATTCTTTATCAGCCTCACAGTCTCCATGACAAACTCGCTGATAATCTTAGTGAGAGCGAGAGAGAGAGAGAGAGAGAGAGAGAGAAAGACGGGAGAGAGAAAGAAAAAAAAAGCGCCTGATCTCAAAGAGGGATTTTTTCTGGAAATTATCCAAGAATAATGTTCTAGCGTGTAATTACTCCTGCTAAGTTACCGCGCTTGTGAAAGATCATTTGTACTGTATGTCTAATTAGTGAGCCCTTTAGATTCCTGGATCTGGAGTAACACCCCAGAGTAGGCTGGTGTTTTTTTTTTTTTTTAATGTTCAATAAGGACACAATGCTACCTGAATGCATTAGCGAGTTTCTCGTCAGTGCTGCAGATGACACCAAAATGTGTGCGTTTCTCATACACCAAAAAAAACAAAAAAAAAAAAAAAAAAAAAAAAAAAAAAAAAAAGAAACTGCGAGAAAATAGCCGCAGTAAACATTGTTCACTCCTTTCTAACGCTGGGCCCTGACCACATCCTCTTCATATTTTACACAAATGTCCTGTTCACACGCCATTTCTGAGCAAACACATAAATTTAGCAATGACACTTCACGATCTGCTCTCTGCTCTCTGTGTGGGGCTTTTTTTTTCCCCCCTCCTTCTCGACCTTTTTTTTCTTTTCTCATACTTAACTAAATGAAAGACATGACATGCTCGATGCTGAAGTGTGAAGTTATGAGAGGCGCACATACACACACATGCTGCTCTCTCCAGTGAATGGAATCGCACCATCTGTGCCCCCTCCAACACATGGACCCCATCCCAAGCCTCAGAGGCTGTCAGAGGTTGTGTGTGCCCTCTTTCCTTTCCTCAGTATCTACAGAGGTGGATTGGATGACAGGATACACACCCCTACAGCAGCTGGGCCTGCTCTCTGCTCTCGGGTCCCGTTCCCTTTACGGCGCAACCTGCTCCGCGTTACAACCCGAAACGCTAGATCGCTACGCGTCTTTAAAGGAGACGCTGCTAAACGAGTTGAGAAGAGATTTTTCACAGCATCCAGCTTCTGCTAAACGTGCTGGAAAGAGATTTTTCACAGGAGCCGACTCCTGCAGAAATCATTCATATTCATGCGGCTGAAAATCCCGGATTCTCATACGGGAAATACAGATGTAATGTCAAATTGAATATATTAGAACGCACACCTGACTGAGCGCTGACTCGTTTCTGCCTGAACAATTTCTGTTATTTTTTTCAACCCCTCTTTATAACAGTCTGCATTATAAAAAAAAAAACTGCTTTATACCTTCAATTTCTCAACTTAATTTTGTTCAGGCTCCATTTGGCTGGAGCGAGTGCGCGCGCACAGATAAGAGGCTGATGATGAGGAAGCATGTAGAACACAGAGTCTGGAAACCTCCTGAGAATGCTATTAGAGGCGGCTTTACCGGGGCCGCTCGCTACCACTCCAGCACTTATCAGCTAATGGATTGTGGGTATCAAGGCAATGATCACTGCAATAACGGGTCTAGGGCAGCAAAGCAGCCCCTCAATATTTGCCCTAATCCTGAAATCAGAGATTTGTGTACTGTCTGCAGAGCAAATGAGCTGATGGCCCATGCATGCCCTTTTTACTCTCAGGCAGAACTCACACAGAGAGAGAGAGAGAGAGAGAGAGAGAGAGAGAGAGAGCGAGAGAGCGAGAGAGAGAGAGACTGAGCAAGCGAGCGAGAGGGAGAGAGAGGGAGATAGAGAGAGAGAGAGAGAGAAGAGGAAGTGTTGGTGGTAGAATGGTGTGAAAAGGAAAATGGGACCTGTTTGTTTATTCTTCCTGTTATAGAAATCATGAACATCATTGCTTAAAATGTACTTAAAAAAGAGATTCGACTTCCTGTTCAGACCCTGTTTATGCTGTTATTTTATCTTCATGCACTAATATAGTACATAAGCAGTTAGAAAGATTGGGTTATTTGTTAATTAATATGTGGAATTATAACAGAAAGACAAAAAAAATAATGACAGAATGATGAAAGACAAAGAGCAAAAGATGATAATGATGATGGTGGTGGTGGTGATGATGATGGTTTATGAATGGGACATCCATTAAGGCACCAACCTGTGTCAGGGTTGCTTGTAGTACTGAGTGCAGCAGCAGCCAGCCTTGCCATCATGGGTGATATCAAGCCTTTACTGGCCGAGATCTTGTCCATGATGGAGGAGGCAGAGTAGGAAGTCGGGGTTGAAGCCACGGATGCCGCTTCACCAAGTGAACTGGAGCTTGGAGCCACAGAGTCCCGGGGTGTGGACAGGGCACTGGAGCTCACAGCAGAGATCATGCCAGCAGCTGCTGGGGGCATCTGCAAGGGCAGCCTGGGTAAAAGTGGGAAGAATGAGTTGGATGCACCGCTCAGGGCATTGCCAGAAAGCGCCAGGGCCACAGGCATGTTGCTGGGAAGAGCCTGTGAGAGCAGAGTGGAGATGCGGCTGGCGGCGGGCAGAGCGGTAGTGGGCTTGACGCTGGGGCTGGAGGTACTGGCTGTAGTGGGTGTGGACATCAGGTGGGGCACAGTGGAGGACTGCTGAGTGGTGGGCGAAGCGCTCAGGCTAGAGTTCTTGCTGTTGATGGTGGAGAAGTCCACCAGGTCATCGTTGCTGGATTCTTCGTGCTCCTCTTTGGGCAGGAGGAAGGAAGATGTGAGGCCCAGCATGCCTGAGGAGCGGACGTGACGGCGCTCGTGTTTGCGCTTGTGCGATGTCATTTGGCTGGTGGAGGTGAAGGTGAATCCGCAGCCCTGGCGAATGCAGTGGAAGTGGTTGGTGGCCTTGCTGTACACACAGCCGTCGTACTTGCACTCCTCGTACTTGTAAAATTTCTTGAAGCCGTCCTTGGCGTACGCGTCATCCTTGATGTGGTAGCTCTTGTGCTTCTCAATGTCACACTTGTTCTTGAAGGTGAAGGTGCACCCGGGACGCCTGACAAAAAGAGACCAAAGAAAATAAAGGAAGCACTGGTTAATTTGTGTTTCTGCTACGTGGACACTATCCAGATGTCTGAGGATATCTGGTCCTCACCTGCAGTGGAAGTGGGTGGTCTTCTGCCCGTAGAATTGACAGCTCACAGTCCCACAGTCCTCGGTGGCGCGGAACCTCTGGAAGCCGTCGTTTATCAGCTGTGCGTTCTTCTTATGGAAGTTCTCATGAGTCATGACATCGGAGGTGCTGGTATACACCTTGTTACAGCCCACCTAGTGGAAACAGGGAGAGGAAAAAACAAAGGTGCTTAAAGTAGAAGTGAAGCAGAGGCGGACGACAACCTACAGTAAACATTGCGGCTTTCAGAAGGTTGCAGAGGAAGAAAACGAGCACTCTGAGAACTTGGCTGGATTCCTCTGATTCAATCTCGGGACTGATGAACCTTCTGACCTAAAAAGAAAATCTTTGAAACATCTTCTTAATGTCTCATATTTCAGGAAAATGAGCACAACTAGCAAACCGTAATGAAAGTGAAAGGTGAAAAAACACAGGTGACCGCGCAGGGTCCTTGGAACGGGCTGCAGGTTTCTGGCGACTTCCGAAACGACTCAATCCATACACAAATGAAATGCAAAGCCTTTATGAACGGAAAAAAGTACACAAGATGTATAGTGTCATACAGCTATGCTTCTTTCCTTAGTAGTGACTCAGATAAAATGATGTCAGTGGTAAGAATTACATTACGAGTTCTCGTCAGATCATGGTGCATGCACTGCACGGGGGTTATCTGTCTGGTAATTGAGCAAAACTAGAACAAATGATACATTTCTGCTTCACCTAAAGAGCTGCAGCGTAATTCTTACATATGCAATGCATTCACAGTGCAGGTTGAGTGCAAACGACAAAAAGTGCATAGTGTAAGCCTGACCTTAATAAATAAGACAATGCAACTGCAACATAGCAGAGTGGTGTGTGGTTAGAACTTTCTTCCATTTAAGGCTTTCCACACATACAACTCTGTATTAGAAGGCCACCGTCTCTGACTTGCTGTTAAATTGCAGAATGAATGTAAGAGATGGAGGAGGGGATGTAGTCGCAGAGACTGTCACTTTCTTTCGTCTGGACGGTTCTGTTACTCAGCAGCAGCACTCAGGAGCCCTCCGGGCAGCAGGGGAGCACAGACTAATGTTTGAATTAAAACCAGCAATTGTATATCATCCCTGGCACTTTTCAGCCGTGCAAACAGGGCAACTTCACCATATTGAGTCAAACAATGAAAAAAATGCCACTCTGTTTTTTTTTTCCCCTGTAAATCAGCAGAACGGGTGCCAACATCTGCTGGTTCTCAGAGCTGTTAAAACAAGAGCTGAAATGTCTAATAACAATTACGCCGTTAGGGGGGGTTTAAAAAAGAATACATCTTAAGCCATCTGCCCCTGGCCCGCTGTACCCGGCGGTGAAAAAAAGCACTCGGGACGGTGACACCTTGAAAATAAGCAGACGTTAAAAAAAAAAAAAAAATTAAACAAATCCGGCGGGATATAATCTTCAACTCTCCACTTGGTACTAAAAGATGAAAAATGTCAAGTTTATATAAACAACTAACTGAATTTTTATCCATGCCAATTAAGGAGTGAGAGAGTACGTGGGAAGTGCACGGCTGTGTCTCCTTCATCCGTTTTAATTTGTCTCTTATTTACTTTATGACACCTTTTGTCAAACGAATGAAAACTGCTCTTAAATGGTAATTCGGGCCTAATGGAAAAAAAAAGCGAGGAAGAACTGCAACTCCCTTTTATAGACCTGTTCGTGCGGCAGGATCATCAAAAGCGTCTTTGTTCGCCTCTCTCGCCTCGTCCTATGGCTGCCGTTCAGACGGAGGCTTTTTTGTGCGCCGCTATAATGCGCGAGCAGCTCCACGACACGTGATAGCGTACGAACGCGGGGCTGTAGCTCTATAGTTAAGACGTTGGCCTAGTGACCAGAAGGTTGTGAGTTCAAATCCCACCACTGCCAAGCTGCCACTTTTGAGCCCTTGAGCAGGGCCCTTAACCCTCAACTGCTCAGTTGTGTGACTGAGATAAATGCAAGTCACTCTATGTGTCTATGTGTGTCTGCCAAATTCCGTAGATGTAAAATGTAAAGGTAAACATAAAATCGTTTGCTCTACTCAAGGCTGAGATTGGGAACAGGAACTTTTTGCGGTTGTTCGTTTTCGAGTTGCACAGTGTTGCCTTCTAGCGTGCAACCTTTCCACTCTGACCTTAGCTGCATTAGTCATACAGAAAGACACTTTGACCTTCTGTGCGGTGTTTGTGCGCGTGTGTAACTTGTTTTCACAAAAGTCAGAAAACGCAGTCACGCAGTCAGGGCCGAGGCAGTCGTGTCGACGTCAGGACCTGACTTTTCGGACCGTACTAACATTTTTATTCCAAAATCTAATTTTGGTTACTAGTTTAGGTTTAGGCTTATTCATAGCTTTGATTAGCTGTATTACTAATTATGTCAGTGGAAAGTCCTTATTATGTCAGTGGAAAGTTTACC
The DNA here is from genome assembly GCA_028564905.1 of Leptodoras praelongus. NCBI lineage: Eukaryota > Metazoa > Chordata > Actinopteri > Siluriformes > Doradidae > Leptodoras > Leptodoras praelongus. The sequence goes on from JAOTRJ010000020.1 coordinate 5,453,665, forward strand.
TGCATACAGTGGTAGTGAGTGCTCTTGCCATTCAGGTGGCAGCCATGGTAATACACACTGCAGTCATCCAGAGGGCTGAAGCGCATGAAGCCGTGCTGCAGCGAGTTGTCCCTCTTCTTGTGCATGTTGTAGTGCCTGATCACATCCTGTTTACTGGTGAATCTCTGTTCAGCAGGAACACAGCAACAGGTTACTAAAGGCTGCTGCTAGTAGTCTGTGTGGGTGTGTGGGTGGGTGGGTGGTTGTGTGTACTGTAGGAAACTAGCAACATGCTATTTTATCAGTCTGGCAACAGCTGCGCAGCACGAGAGCCAACTGGCAGCCAAGTCAGCGATGTGAAGCATGTGTCCAGCACAAGATGTCTCAGGCTGATCTCGTGATACATCAAATCAAGCATGTGAAGTTTTTTTTTTTCCTTTTGCATTTAATTCTATTGCAGTTACTCCCTCAACCATTCACCGCTTCTGCTTCAATATGAATACAAGTACTCTTCTTCCTGCCTTGCTGTTTACACACACACACACACACACACACAAAAATCCTACTCCTGCATCTTTATTACTTTTCCAGCGTTTTAATTAAGACGGATCGCTCGGCTTGCAAGATCGTAGTTCTGATGTTCTCTGCTTCACAGAAATTATGTTCCGTGCAGCCGATTTCTCAAACGCGTGCAGAGAAAAGAGATGACAGACAAACAAACAAAAACAAGACACCCGAAAATGTTTTGCCTTTCATTCCCCCAGCTGATTGCGGTTTTAATTAAAGTAGTAAAGCGTGTTTTTTTTCCGTTCAGGGTTTTGCATGTAATAAGAAGGGAATAGAGCAAGATTCCCTCCTAAAATGATACGACAGAGCGGAGAGGAGTGGAGCGCATAGAAAACAACGGGATGTAAGAGAAAAAAAAAGAACTTAGATAGAAAATAGAAGCGAAGAAGCAAATTCTGCGGTAATTGGGCTTAAGCTGCTGTTACAGGAAGTGTAACAAGAGACAGTGAAATCAATGAGCTTATTTTCTACAGAAGTATGCAACAGGAGACAAAAAATATGAAGAAACGTCTAAAATGCAGAGTGTAATTGGGTATACTGTATGTGAAGCTTGTCTTACATACAGAGGAAAAAAAAATGGGCTCAGAGAAATACATGCCTCATTCGAGCAGATATTGGATCATCTTTCTCGACAAACAATATCGGGCCTGATTAGGGCAGAGACTTTCAGATGTATGTGATTGAATCTTTCAATATGGTGGAAAAGAGCTGAAACTGAGCGTTTAGTTTCAGTCAGAGTGGTCATCTAGGGTTATTAGGACCCGCTCCATTTATTTTAGGATTCCCAGTACTGTGCGGGATGAGCACAAGGCCATGAAAGGAGAAGAAGGGCCCGGTGTCGCGGCCGAGCGGCCGGATAATATTCCGCCGCCGCACCATGTAACATTTCATGAGTTATCACATCTTCGCTGTTCACTTGAGCCTAAATTTTCTTCTAGGAACATCTAGCCAAGCATTTGAGACAGAACTTGTCTGCAGATCTCGGCCTGTCATCACCTTTGCCTCAAGCAGCTTGAGGTTCGCCCGATCGAGTTGCTTTTATAATTTAACAAATGCATGTTTGTGCAAAGGCAGTCTGAGGAATTGTCCTCCGACAAGCTCGCTGTGAGCTGCTAAGCCGATACGCGGTTCATGCAACAGCTGTCTCCTTTACTAACAAGATCTCGACATGTTTGTACTGAAAAAACTGGAATTGCTGTACAAACGGTCTTATATATATATATATATATATATATACAGGGAAAAGAGAACAGCTTTTGGCAGGATTTTTTGCCGCCTTTTTCAACAGATCTACTCCATAATATTTCGCCTATTCTTTTCCCACCATATGCGCAGGAGGCTCGAGTGCCAGTGTTCTGATCTGCTTAATGCTGATTCTGCTGCGTCGTACATGACAACTCCCGGGACATGGATCAGATTAATAACGTGAAAGGGGGATTAGCAGTGGCCCCTGAGTAATAGCAGATGTCCTCGGAAGGGGAAAAAAATGAGAGAAAAAAGGCGTACTGGAACAATCTTATTGAGGAGTTTATTTTACTAATAAAAAGGGTTTAAGGGAATTTGACATCATTCAGTGCTACACTTTTACTGTTTCCTGTTATAAGGCAATAGCACGTGGAAATCACACTCTCCCTCTCTCATGTTTATCAGCCTCTTCACCAGACAGTAAGTAAGTGCCAAAACAGTGGTGTGACACTTTCTTATGACACAGAGGGGTCATGAGTTATGGACTTGTCCTCTCATCAGATGAGTGTGTGGAACCTCTCTGCTTGTTTGCCCAGGCGGCTTTTTAAACTGTGAGAAATGGTGGTTTTGAGGCACTCAACCGTGGCTGTTAGGCTACGACATTATTCGGCCCACATCATCTCATTTATCAAGGTGTCTGGGTAGTGGTGGCGGGGTGGTGGTGTCTTCTCGAGGCTGAATTTGAAGACAGGCTTCTAAACTGCTAAGCTCTAAAAGATGAGATGTACATTTTGCATCTAAAATATATGTATATATATATATATAATTGAGTCAGTACAAAAAGTATATTTACGAATGTTATGAATGTTATTTGTAAAAAATTACATAACAGAGCATTATATATAATATATAATATATAAACAATTATTTTATTACAGTCCAAAGACATGCAGGTAGGTGAATTGGTGATGGGAAATTGGCCCTTAGTGTGTGAATGTGAGTGTGAATGTG